>JAADJG010000177.1:0-103890 GCA_012932025.1 Fusarium austroafricanum
TTTTTTTTTTTTTTTTGGCAACGAACAGGAACAGAAGACCAAAGACCAGGGCTGAAATGACATGCCCAGGATGACCAGAAGGGAAAGCTGTTAGTTAGTCTGTCTTAGCCGAGACGAGGGTGTATTATGTCTGGCCTGATAGAGGAAATTGATCTACACTGCTGAGTTTGATCATGGTCTTTACAGAAACAAGATTTGGCATATGGATACACAGTAAGTATCTTGTGCTGCAAGTATGAGTCTTCCAGAACCTGACGAGAAGACCTCGGACCACCTACCGCGCCTCTACAGCGGTGAAGCCCACCAACAGACAGATCCTATCACCCGACCCGGGAGCCTTACAGATGCCGCTGCTCTGCCGCAACACACACAACACAACCCAACCCAACACCTTCACACTAGGTTACTTCCTAGTGTTAAACGGTTGCTAACCCGTATGGCCGTGCCGCGTCGCGTGGATGGGATCTAGTCTGGCTTAGCTGATGTCATGTCATGTGTGCGATATCGATCAACTAAGTTAAGTGAACTCAGGGAGACCCTGAGGTCTGAGCTCATACAGTATTTTAACTAGTTTTTGAAGATGAGAGGGGTAAAAACATACGACCGACGTGTCTTTGACTCATGGGCTGTTGCAGTGAAGCCATTCCATCATTGTTTATCGTCGTCATATTTAATCAGGTTCATGTACGCGAGTTTGTGTGGTAAACAATTAACGTATGAGATGAGGTAACAGGTAGGCTGCCTCCCTCGCACACTCCTATAGCCGAATGATAATATTTCTTGAATTTCCTCAGCGTCATTGATCAAGACATCTCAGGAAGTAGAAATAAGGCCATCGGCGGTTCCTTTTGTTTGAAACCTTGCTTGTGTCTAATAAGACGGGATGAACGAGAAGGCTTCAGCCTCCAAGCCCAGAAAATCTTCAAAGAGATACAGTGTCTGCGCTGTTCGGAGACAGCGACGGATACTGTATGTATAGGCAGGTGGCTGGGGATGGAAAATCACTCTATGACTGAATGAACGGTCAAGGACAGCTAAATATGGAAGTCATTTGTTTAACTTCTGATGAAATTAGAATGCAGTGCAATACAAGATACCCTCAGTTTAAGATAAAATATCAATTAAATGGCTTAAATTCAACTTTTATTAACTGAATTCCGCTCCCTTTGCCATCTCATTAGTGAGGGGTTCGGATCGAATCGCGGGGACATCGTGGGGTCGAACTCAACATCGGGCAATACTTTTAATTGATTCTGACTGGACCGGGTACTAAGGCACTGACTGACCTTACGATGCCCAAAACCACCTCCAGTCACGAGGTTTATTCCTTAACCCACTATCGGATAGATCATTGAATATCCATTATAAGCTACTCCTCAATATCCTCTGCTTGCGGGGGAACCCGAGAGCATTCACTTATATCAACTGGGGGCAAATGCTGTTTGTTGCTGCGCGGGGGCGGGTCACGGGGGTTTAATGATATTAATTCATCGATGAGTACTTAGCACAACACTAAAGAACCAGGCTAGGTTAAGTTCTTCCAGATACTCTCTTAACGACCCTTCCCCCAAATCCACCCCCAATCCAAATACATTTATCGGCAAGAGCTTGCCGGTGGACATCTTCTCATGATATAGATTCACTTCTATGGGGGTTTCAATGAGTGGATTCCTTTTATCCATCAATCAGAGACAAGAAAATTGGTCGTCATGGCATCTCGACTGTTCCTTACCCCACATCGTGAGGTCTCATGAGAGTCTGTGGGAGGAGTAAAAGAAAAAGGGAGCCGACGAGAGGGAGAAGGTATAAAACATGACACGCCCAGCTCAGATCCTAATTTAGCCTCAATTTAATTCATTATATTCTTCAAGACTCTGTCTTTCTCTTTTCTCTTTCTCGCCGTGGTGCTCTCATCATCATAACTTCTCAATCAACTCGTATTGCTTCCCCTCCCCCGCGTTCGGAGTCCACCCACCTTGAGTGTCCCTCATGCTTCACTGAGCTCTCCTCTCATCGATATCTTCAATACAATTACGAATATACAATAAACCGCAATCATGGGTGAAATCACAATTACCGGCTGGAGGACTCGCGATGTTCGCTTTCCCACTTCTCTCGACGGAACTGGCTCCGATGCTATGAACGCCGCTGGCAACTACTCCTCCGCCTACTGCATCCTCGAGACCGACTCTGAATACACTGGCCATGGAATGGTTTGTGACTCAATCTCGCTGCATCGCTTCTCAATTGTATCTGACTTTTCTCTTAGACCTTCACCATCGGTCGTGGAAACGACATCGTCTGCGCAGCCATCAACCACGTCGCCGAGCGTCTCCAGGGCAGGACCCTCTCCTCTCTCGTCGCAAATTGGGGCCAGACATGGCGATATCTCGTCAACGACAGTCAGCTCCGCTGGATTGGCCCCGAGAAGGGTGTTATCCACCTCGCCCTCGGTGCTGTCGTTAATGCCGTCTGGGATCTGTGGGCCAAGACCCTCAACAAGCCCGTCTGGCGCATCGTCGCCGACATGAGCCCTGAGGAGTTCGTCAGCTGCATTGACTTCCGTTATATCACCGATGCTATCACCCCCGAGGAAGCCATCACCATGCTCAAGGAGCAAGAGCCTTCTAAGCCTAAGCGTCTTGAAGACGCCCTTAACAACCGCGCTGTGCCCGCTTACACAACGAGCGCTGGCTGGCTCGGCTACGGAGAGGATAAGATGAAGAGCCTTCTTCAGGAGACACTCAATGCTGGATACAGACATTTCAAGGTTAAGGTCGGTGGTGATATCGAACGTGACCGCAAGCGTCTGAGCATTGCTCGTGAGGTTATTGGCTACGACAAGGGCAATGTCCTCATGACGGATGCCAACCAGGTCTGGTCCGTCCCTGAGGCCGTTGAGTACATGAAGCAGCTGGCCGACTTCAAGCCCTGGTTCATCGAGGAGCCCACATCCCCCGATGATGTCCTTGGCCACAAGGCTGTTCGCGACGCCCTGAAGCCCTATGGTATTGGTGTTGCTACTGGTGAGATGTGCCAGAACCGAGTTATCTTCAAACAGCTCCTCCAGACCGGCGCCATCGACGTTTGCCAAATCGATGCCTGCCGCATGGGTGGCGTCAACGAGGTCCTTGCAGTTCTCCTCATGGCCAAGAAGTTTGGCGTGCCTATTGTGCCTCACTCTGGTGGTGTTGGTCTTCCCGAGTACACACAACACCTGAGCACCATCGACTACGTTGTCGTGTCTGGTAAGCTGTCTGTTTTGGAGTACGTGGATCACCTTCACGAGCACTTCTTCCACCCCTCTGTTATCAAGGACGGATACTACACCACTCCTGTGGAGGCTGGTTACAGTGTTGAGATGAAGCCCGAGAGCATGGACCGATTTAGCTACCCTGGTGAGAAGGGTGTGAGTTGGTGGACTTCGGATGAAGCCAAAGTTATCCTTGATGGCGAGAAGATTTAATGGTTGATCAAAAAGTATGGGATAAAAGGATCTACAATTATGTATCCAAAATATGACGAATTTATGAGACATTCAAATCAATGATACTGTGTGAGATGTGAACTTGATACCAAGCATCTACAACCTTAGTTGTTTGTCTATGAATTGTAATATATCTCCCAGCTCTTCGGGACAGTACCAATGAGCCAAGTTTGGGTAAGTTTTTAGCTCGACGCTTACCCCCATGCGCTCCAAGAACTCAGCTGCTCTTTGTCCGTGGCAATACTCAACGTCTTTATCTTCCTTGCCATGACCCATGAGCACTGGGGTTTTCAGGAAAGGAAAGGAAGTCATCGGCGGTGCAGGATCAAGTTCTGCTTCTTCGCGAAGCTCATCAATAGCCCGTTGTAGTGGGGTTCTGGTGTCCTGTTCGTCATCCTTTTCAAAGAGTCCATCATCAGATATGCCTTGACCTGTATCCTCGATCATTAAGCTCTCAGCCAAGGGAATGAATCCACTCATTATAACCACTGCACCTAGACTCTGTCCTTCCCACAGTAACCAACTCACCAACGCCATTGCGCCGCCTTGACTGAAACCCATCAGTACTATCTTTCCAGAATCGCCCCCAAGCCTTTCAACCTCATCTTTCAGTATCCTATGGATGTGTTCTACACTAGGCCGCATGTCTCCCCGGGCCTCGGGCTCCCAGTCGCCTGTGCCTTCATACCATTGATGGATAAGAGAACGGCGATACTTGGTTGCTCGGGCAAGAGGAGCAGTTGGAAAGACGACGCGAGCATAGGGAAGTGATTGACGGAATGATATAGATGAATCGGGAGAGGGAGATGTAAGAAGAGGAGAGTGGAATTTCTCGGCGTTGAAGCCACGGCCATGAAGAACAATGATGGTGAATTTATGAGGTGACGAAAGAGGAGGAATGCTTAGCAGAGGAGGGAATTCACCCGGTTTAAGGCGGGGTGTATTTGTTGTATTATCGCTTTTTGACATTTTTGTTAGATGTAATAGGTTAATGTGGGATAGATGTGTAAGTTGAGGTTGATGGTAAATAGCAGCTTAAGAAGTAGCGCCGCCGCCTGGGGTCGAAAAAAAGCTGATCGACTTATTGCGTCTTAGGAAATTAAGATACCCTAAACTTATGATTGTATCTTTATAAGACTTATTATAATTGCACGTTATAGCGTCTCAGTATTAGGTAGTTCTAGAGAATATATTACAACTGAGATATTCCTTTGCCAGGATAGGATTTCCGGGGTTTTCGTTGACCCTAAGGATAGCGAACGTGTCTCTATTTCCCAGCCCCACGTAATCCAACACCTACACTCAACCTCACATCACCAACCACACACGCTCATTCAACTCAAAATGAGTCTCCTCAACCATGAATCCAATCCAACTTACTCTCTAATAGCCGCATTCGCCGCCTGCAAAGGCCTTCTTCTTTCTATCGCTCTCGGCGCGTCTGTAGGCCCAGACTACGACACCTCAACATCCCTCTTCTTCGACATCATCCACGGCGCAAAAACACCTATTCCTGCTCTTGTTACTCGCCTGACGAGATGGGACGCGCTATATTTTATGCATGATGCAGTGAAGGGCAAAGTGTATGAGCAGGAGTGGGCTTTTGGTATTGGTCTGCCAGCTGCTGTACGTAGCATCAGTGGTTTATTCGGGCTTCAGGGCTGGGAGTCAATTATTGCTATCGCCGTCTCCCACATTTCTCATCTTATCGCTGTTTTGGTGCTATATCAACTCACTATTGTGTTATGCAACGATCGAAAGCTTGCGTATCTGGCTTCGGTTGTGCATATTCTCTCACCAGCTGGGCTGTTCCTTTCAGCACCTTATGCCGAGAGCACGTTTTCATGCTTGTCCTTTATGGGCAACCTTCTCTTTGCTATTAGTCTTAAAGCCGGCCCTGATTCATTGAAACGCAATGCCGCTATGGCCAGTGCAGGGTTAATGTATGGAGTTTCCTGCACATTTCGAAGCAATGGACTCTTTGGCGGCGTGCTCTTTGCTGTGGAAGCCGTCAAAGGCCTGTTGGCTCTTCTCGATGGATTTACCTTCTCTAAGGTATTGAGGCTCATTTCCCCCATCATTGGAGGGATTTTGGTTGCTATTGGATTTGTTGCGCCGCAAGTACTGGCTTGGATGAGATTTTGCAATACCAAAGATGGAGAACGGCGAGCTTGGTGTGCGCGCCTCATCCCCAGCATTTACACATTTGTCCAGGAGGAATACTGGTATGTTCCATCTTTAAGTCTATTTCTTCCACGGCAACTAACACAGACAGGGATGTTGGTTTTCTCAAATACTGGACACCCAACCAAATCCCCCTCTTCCTCCTCGCAACTCCCATGCTCACGATTCTCATCAAGTCAGGAATAGAGCTTATGCGTGAGCCTTCCCGAGGTCTTCGAACCATGACTTCAGGCACAGATGAACAGTGCAGATTACTCGTGCGAACTCTCGCCGCGGTACAGGTGCTGCTTGCTGTTCTGGCCATCACAAACTATCACGTCCAAATCATCAGCCGTCTATCATCAGGATACCCCATCTGGTACTGGTGGGTAGCTTCTTGCCTAATGGATAAGCAGAGACAAAGTTTGGGCTATGCAGTGGTTGTGTTTATTACCATGTATGCTGCGATCCAAGGCGCCCTTTTTGCATCGTTCTTGCCACCTGCTTAAGCTTGGGTAGTGTATGTAGTCTATATTGCATTGAGTTGAGAATATTCCTTTTGGGTTCTGATTCGTTCGTCACAAAATGTACGCAGGCGATTTGAAAGGTTAAAAAGAGACAGAAATGAGCGGGCTTTGCATTATCACACTTTATTCATCATGGGAAAGGGTAAAGGTAGCCAAAATGCACTCCTTCTTTTAACATAAATCTTTCTTTGAAAATTCACTCACGCCAGATTAACCTTTCATATATCTCTATATAAAGTCCCATTGATCCATCTTGGTCCTCTTTTCTTCAGCCTTTCAATCATCGTCCATTCTTCTTAGTCCCAAGCACCACTTCCAATAACTTCTATCTTCACTCGTATTCCCAGCCAAGTTTCAACATGGAAAAAGAATATTTCGAGGAAGACGGGGAGTACTACAGCCCCGTCGACGATGACTGTGAGTGAGTCTTGACTAAGATCAAGGAATTGAGGCAAGACGTGGAAAGGTACATCGACATCGAGAACCGCAAACTTAACAGCAATAGCAGAGAGACTTATGACTGTTTCTCTACCTCGGCGTCTTCTTCCAGCTCCAGTGCCAGCAACTCCTCTTCCCACTCCTTTCCTGGTCTTGTCCTCCCCTACGTGGGTGACAACCGTAACCGTCAGTCAGATGTGTTAGGGTTTGAAGATCTTCTGGAGAATGCAAGAAAGAACAAGGTTGCCAGCAGAAGTGGCATGGAGGTCAGCCTTAGTTCTCCTCTTACCTCGTCGGCTTGCCGTACCACCAACGTCACTATCGACGAGTTCCTTGACAACTTTCCTGACGAACTCATCACATGGGTGGACGACGATATCAATCCAGTCTTTATCAGTTTGGAGAAGGTTAAGGAACGCCTCAAGAAGTGTAACGATATCATTGCTGGACGTCGATAGCTGGCCATAAGCACACCAATACTGGCTGGCTGGTCATCAAATCAGTGAAGTTTTAAGCTGCAATAAGTCAGCAAATTTGGTTCAAATATCTGAATCAGAATTTTGGGAGGAAAAGCCTGTCATTTGTTGGGGCAGATGGCAGGTCACAGCCAAAAACAATCGGGAGAAGACATTCTTACCTTTTACCAACCTACTACCACGACACAGCGGTTGCGGTCACCCTTCTATCCATCATCAGTAGTAGGCACGGTGTTATAGAATTCTACCATAGGGCTATCCAAGTACGGCTTAACGACGAGTATGGTTCGGAATGAGAAGGAGTATGTTTTCAAGGGTGGTATGGGATGTGAATACGATACCGTGTCCATGAGACTTGACGACAGTGACACCCAGAGGTCAAGATTTGAAGATTTGTCTGTTACTCGGCTGAGCTAGGGACAAAACATGATGAACATTTGATAATGCAGCCAGAGTGGACACATGCACCACCATGTTCAGAGTCAAAATATTAGAGGCCTTAACGACATATCCGCCAAAATTTACTATTCAACAGCACTCTTTCTTTGAATCGCCAGGTTGCGAAACGCTATGAAGGTTATTGATTGTGCATTATGGAAACAGAAAATGAAGTCGTGAAACGCTTGTATTATTTTTTGTATGGAAAAACCAACTAATAGAAACGCTGGAGAGCTCATCACCATCTACACCAAACCAGCAATGACAACGCCCTCAACACCCAGGAAAGAATACTCCGTATTTGTTATGTGACTTCGCCAAACCGCTGGTTCTACTCCAATAGAAAATGGGAAGGTCTGAGAACGCCCAGGGATCCCAGAGCTTCACTAAATTCCCTACTCATCAAAACTCATGTTCTCTCAGGTGAGCCAAATAGACTGACCAGGTGCGTAAAGTCAAGTCTATGGTTCTTCGACCCTGGCGGCACCAAAGATTGTTCGTAAAGTCCGGTGGAAAAAATCGCTTATGAGTCGCCTCTGAAAAGAGATCTGTTCTTCTTCGTCGTCCCTGGCTTCATCTTCTGATTCTTCAAATTGTATCGTGTTTATGATCCGGCGACCTCGCCGGTTAGGGGATGACCGCTTGGGGGATGACCCAGATCCTGAGGTTCTGGACGGTCCTCCATTACTCTCTTCACCTTCGACTTCCTCTTCTTGAACAGTTGCTAATGTAGGTTTCTTCCCGTTGTTCTGGGTGGAGCTTTCCCCTTGTTGAGCGGCTCCGGGTCGCATAAAGAGGCGCTGGTGAAACTAAAACTCATCCTCTGAGTCGCTGTTGTCATTGATCCTAATGGCTCGCCATCTCCTGTCGGTCAAATCTTGGGCAGCGGTTCCTTCACTCTCCGGGTCGACATAGCCCTGACCTCCGGCAATACTGAGCGCGACGGGCAAGAAGACCAAGGCATGGAGGGCGGCGAAGATGACAAGGGACAGCCAAACTCGGAAGTAGTAAATCTCGAAGATCTTTGATCGCGTAAAGGCGAGTACGGATACGCCTAGAAGTTTGGTGACGGTGATGCCAGAGAAAACGGAACCACCGACGTTAACAAGAGCAGTCCAAGCTCGAGCATCACGACCGCGGAAAGCATTGCTATTGCCCTCCATCACTGTGCGTGAGGGATACATGAAAGCTCGTGCAATATGAGCACAAAACTCAACGGAGATACCGACGCAGATGATGAGGTTGACCAAGGAAACGGCGTTCAAGGACACGTTGAACAAGGCCATGCTACCCATGATGTCTACAACGCTCATCACAACTGTGACAGAAACCACGAGCGCCGTGAGCAACGAACCTAGGAGTATGGACGCAACAACAAAGATAATGCCGACAGCAGCACATAATAACCCGGCTGTCAACGGCACGATACTGAGATATTGGTCAAAGAAGATGTAGAAGACACTGTACGGGAATACGTCTGCACCAGTTCGTTCTCCGATATCAGAGGCGATGCGACGAGCCGCAGAGTAAGCAGCGATGAAATCTTCCTGGCTCCTTAGAGGAGTGTGCATCGTTCTGAAGTGTGTGGACTTGACACGAGTGCTTTTATCATCGAGGACGACGGCTTGGCCATACGCGGCCTGACCAGCAAGAGGACATTGGTCGTCAGTAGGCATTGAAAGGAACTTCTTGAGATAATGAATGAACTCTTCATCTTCCGGCATGCCGTCAAGTGTGGTGTTCCAAGCTGGCTGGCGATCAGCGAAGCAGGTCTGGCCATGTTCCACACAGCACCTTTCATACACAGGATTCAACCAAAGGAAGAAATCGTCGATCCAGCTGGCAGCAGGAGAAGAGATATAGGAAATTTCCGATCTTTGTCGCTCGAGTTCCAGCGTGTTAGTGAGTGAAAGATCTTGACAGGTAGTGAATCTCGAGCATATCTCTTGTTGTTCTTTTCGCTTGGAAGCATCGACCTCGCGAGTCACAAAGTACACTGGAGGTCCTGTTTCTAGATAATCGTACAAATCATTGAAGTAGGGGATCAGATAGGAACCGTCGGGGATGGCAACACGCTGATCAAGACCGAGTTGGATCTTTGGCAAGAGTGCGATTCCACCTGCAAATAACCCAAGGAAAATCGTGACAACGGCAATTTTGACTTTCTTGCCAAGAAGTCGCGGAGCATATGTATTCTTGATGAAGACCTGGAGCAAACTTTCCTCGGCCATGTCTGAGCCACGACTGGCACCCTGAGCGAAACCGTTGGCGCCATTAAGGTGGATTCTCGCCTTAGTGATCTGCCACCAGGGCCACAGTTCACAACGATGGTCTTCAACCCGCATCTGGTTAAGTGAAAGTAGTGAGACAAACATTGTCATCTGAAGAACTGCGTTGACCAAAACAGCACCCGCAGCATAGGCAGCAAAGTTCCTGACAGCCGGCATTCCAACGGCGGTGCCAAGAGCGAAAGCAA
The DNA here is from genome assembly GCA_012932025.1 of Fusarium austroafricanum. Taxonomy (NCBI): domain Eukaryota; kingdom Fungi; phylum Ascomycota; class Sordariomycetes; order Hypocreales; family Nectriaceae; genus Fusarium; species Fusarium austroafricanum. The sequence continues at coordinate 10,006 of JAADJG010000177.1, forward strand.
CAGTCTCTGTGAGAGCAGAGAAAAGAATAGAGGGTCCCATACGACCAAGGGCTCTAGCAACTCGTTCCTCGACCATCTGATCCGGAAAACTGACGTTGACTCTCTCGAGTTCATGAACAATCAGGAAAATGTTGTCCACGCCAACAGCGAGAACAATGAAGGGAATGACCTCAACAATAATCAGTGTAGCTTTCAGGCCGACCCATGACCAGAAACCTATGGAGGCAGCAATCGACATGAGAACAATGAGAATGCCCGCGAGACCAAGAGTCACCTTGGACTCAACTAGGAGCACGGCAGGATTGCGGAAGATATGCTTCAGGGGAGTGCCGAGCGCCATGCAGGCGTAGACAAACATGACGAGGTAACTGATGACAACGATCTTGGCATCCGTGTTTGTCGACTTGTTAAGTTCCTGTTCCAGGCTGATTTCAGTGTTGAATGATAGGCGAAGACCGCGCTCCTTGGCTTCTTGTTGAACCTCAAGCATTCGGTCACGCAGGGAGTTTTCCCAATCCACAGCCCTTGCAATGGCATCAGTTCCTTCCTGTGCATTGTTAACGACCCAGGTCACGGTGATAGCTTTGGCATCAACCACATCGTCATCGTAACCGCCAAAGATCATGTTGGGCTCAATGGGTTGTCCAAAGTCCGGTCGGCAATCCACTGGGCTTTTGGCGCAATCCCGGATGTCCTTTTCCCAGTTCTTGGGATCAAGTCCACCCTTGGCGTGCCAATAAGCTGAGACAGACTGCACAACGCAGGCATCGTTGGAAGGCTTGAAGCAAAGGTCTTTGAAGAACTTGCCATAGACAGGGCTTTCGATCTTCTTGACGCTCTCTTCAACTTCAATCCACCACTTCAGTGTATCGTAACTCAGTACGGGTCCTGGTCCAGAGGGGTTGGTATCGTTTACAAGAAAGACCTTTTCAGCACGGTAGAAGGGTCCAAAATTGGTGTCGAAATAGGCCTTTTCTTGTGCAGCAGCAGAAGAAGGGCTCACCCAAAGGCGAGCAGGCTCTTTCTCAAGGTCAAAGCGGAACAGACCAACACTAAGGACCGCAACAAAGAGCAGGCTGAGACCAATGCACCAACCAGGGAAGCGAGCTGCAATGTGTCCAAGTTGATAAAAGGCCTTGTCACACCGGTCATTGACCCAGTACCTCTTAGTAGGGCGCTCTCGCATTGCCTCTGTGTCAACTGGACCACCCTCGTCTTCATCATCACTATGTGAGGATTCGTGTAGCAGTCGTGTCCTCTCAACGCGGTGCTGGGAATACTTCTGGTAGGCAATATGACCAACAACGCCGAGGACCAGGGTTAACAAGAGAACACCGTAGACGAAGACGGATGCAAATGAGAGGCAAGGCAAAAGGCCAACTTTGCAGGACTTGATGTCCTCAATGTCTGGGAGTTTTGGGCACACTTCGGGGCAGTCAACACAAACGCAACGATAATCGGGGTCTTCATCATTGCATTTCTTGGGCTTCATGTCCAAAGGATGGAGATCAGGGTCGCTGTACTCGGTCGGAAAGTTGATCTGGAAGGGAGAACCAACCAGGGGTTTCTTGTCTCCAAGAAATTTCAACATTGCGGTATAGTTCTTAGCACCGCCACCGATCAGGTCCATGGCTTTGCTGTTTGCACCACCGAATTTGACTTCCTTGCAGCTGTCATAGAAACCAGAGCCATACTTCTCGGAGATAAGCTGATCGAGCTCTGTTACGAGCTTCTTACCATTCTTGGGAGCAGAATCGGTCACGTTGATGAAGAGGGACTGGTCGGGAGAGCATGTGAATGTACAAAACATGTTGAAGAAGTTGTCTTTACATGCAGGACAAGAGCCGATGATGGTGTTTGGTGTGTCAAGCTCGCTCTTGAGTGATTTGATCTAGAGGTAGGGTATTAGCATGGAGTTCATCAGAATACAAGGAATATGCTCACCTGGTCCAGGCTACAACAGACAGGTCCGGTCTTCCATTTCTCGCCGCAAAGTTGGACGAGTTCATTTCGAAGCTCCTCATCGGGATCTTTAGCCAAACCATTGTCGACACATGGGAGTTCTTTGCCGAAGAAGCTCTGTTTTCCGCAATGGCCACGGAAGGCGCATCGTCCGGCTTCGTGTTTCGGCGTATACTTCTCAGCAGAGCTCAGACCGGCAAGAAGCACGGCTGCAGCTCCAAGCTGAGGCACGATGCATTGATGCATCTTGAGATGATGGGCCGCACGCGGCGATGGATAGATATTGAGTCGTAGGTCTCGTTGATCGTGATCGGTGAACAGTGTGGATATCGCTCTCAAGTTGACGTACGATGGATGCGATGCGACGATAAGCGTGCGATGATGTTTAAGATGCTGGGAAAGCGATCATAATACTAAAGTTGTACAATTGTGGAAGTTGGAAATTGATTGAGGAACCGTGTCTCAAGTGGAGGTGAAACCTAAAGGGCGACGCGTCGACAAAAAGTAGGCGCAACCGTTTCGGTTGTAGGTTGAGACTTTGGAGGTAGGAAAGGTTGGGACATCTATGGTGATGCCGTAGCGCAGATACCTCAGGTAGGTATGTACCTACTCGGTGACGGTTACAAAGCTCGAATCCCGATGGCGGGCGCTGGCAGGTCACGGATGACCTGCGTCATTGGTTTCTGCTGGCTAGACTTGCCTGCAATTCGCCAGCGTGATGAACTTAGTGGTTCTTGCTGTCGAAGAGACTGGGGTAGGAGGCCGGGGTTGAGCTTAGCATCGCGTGAGTATCTAGTCATGAATCATCTGGGCTCTGATTAATTACCCTGGAGGAGACAGTATGAATTCAATAATTTTTCATTGTCAGTATTATAATTATTTAAAGCTTGGTCAATGAAGGTATGTCTCAAACGTTTTAGTCTGGATATCACAGCGGAGTTGAAAGACTTGAATCAGTGTACAGTTTGATCGTACAACAACCAGAAAAATCGTATTCGCACTCGCAATCAATGCATCAAAGACACGAGGCAACATCGTTGCGACCGACTCTATTGCTATCAATATTAATGAGCATATGCTTTCCCGTTATGAGATGGGCCGACTTATTGGTATAACCAGAATATCTTAGCAGTTTGTCCAACAATCAGTCCTAGCTTTCTGCCTAAGTATCTCAGTAACATTAAATGTTAAAAGTTTTGCTCGGACTCTAGGAAAGTACCATAGAAACAAGTAAACATCCATGAAATTAGACGAGCACTCAACAAGAAAACTGCAAGGACATCAATCATAAGAAAATCAATTTGAAGTGCAATAAGAACAAAGGCCGTTGTTTCAAAACAATGCCCAATAACATTATTGGCAGCTGTTACTTAACTTAGACCTCCCAAATTTTTACGAAGCATAGGGCCGCATAAAGTTAATAATCTGACTCAAAGGCACACATTAACGCCATGAGTACATTCAATGAACTCAAAGATAAAATATATACACGAGAAGAATCTCTTCATCCATCCGTATTTTCACTCCCTGCAACCCATATGCTCACTATGATGGCACGTGATATCCATGGTTGAGCAACTTCAACCAACTCCACCTTCAGCTGGCGAGCCTTAAAAACACCATTACTTTCAATCTTCGATGCGTCATTCGGTCATTCGGTCATTCCAACTTTCCTAACGTCATCTTGAAAAAGAGCTCGGGAAGTTTCTGACAACGAGACAAACCATTTCTCTTATCGCCTTTATGACCTTAGACTATATCATGCTGTATTCTGGAACCTGCCATCACCAAATTTATTGTACTACCCCTCCCCTACAATGCCCGAGACCTCAGATGAACTCGTCCAAAAGCTGGTGGTAGGTTACTATAGTTGTGCTGGGTTAAGGCTGTGAGATGCAGTCATCAGGTCTTAGGTAGCTAGGTACCAGCCCATTTGTGGCTCTGCCAAGATATCGCGGCAAGGACTGAGACATATCTACACGTTGACATACCCGTATGCAATGCTCGAGATATGAGAGATGAGGCTAACATATGGCCTGGTAGAAAGAATTCCGGTCACTCCTGGACGAAGCCCTCGTAGTTGCCATCGCCAGCGACCATGATCTCACTGAAGCTTCCCAATACAACTCAGCACAAACTGTCTTGGAGGGCCTTGCTCAGCATGTCACGACAGAAGAAGCAACTGGATTCAATCCGAGTGGTATCTCAAATGCTCCTGAAGATATAAATGGCGATGAGAGCACAGTAGAAACGAACAGTCAGCCGGCATCTCGTGCTCATGAGACAGACACCACCTCTGCCAGCGATCAGACTTCATCAACCGCAAACACGTCTTACTCCATACCACGACTTACTTCATTCGACGATGACAGCGAGGAGAATAAAATTCTTCTCCTTCAAAGCATGTTTAGTGAGCTCAAGGACTTTGACATCAAACATTCCTTGAAAAAGGCGAACGGGGACGTTCAGACTGCGCTGGATGATTTATTGAACATCCAGTATCTCAAATCAACTGGCCAAGAACAGAAAGGTATTGATGGATTCTTCGAGCCAGATGAAGCCGTTGGCAAGAAGAAGAGAAAAAACAAGAAGAAGGGCAAGAAAGCTCTTGGAAGCGAAATTCCGTCGTCGAGCAGTGGTACTGCTTCTCCTTCTCCCGATGACCTGAAAGAGATGAAACGTAGGTTCTCTTACCAACTCTGACCAAATATTTATTAGGAAAGGGATTTAACTGTTGAGTATAGGCCAAGACGAGATCGCCTATTTAGCAGACAGACTTGATTTGCCATTTGACGTAGTCTCCGATATCTACCACAACAAACGCTGCGCGAGCGGTGCCGCTGCTGTCGAGATTCTGGATCAGTACATGTCGCAAGGTATTGTGACCCAAGATAAAGAAGGGAAGAAGTATGCGCAGGAACTTGCTCAAAAGTATCAAAACGTTCCAGAGAAGTATATGTCGACAATTGTTCAGGTCACAGGATCTATTTCCCAGGAATCAGACGATATCGCCGCGCTTATAAGCAAGCATTTTGTTAAGAACCCTTGGACCCAAAAGCTTGATGTTAGCTATCAACTTTCGCCACTGCCGGAAGAGGATATCGAAGGATTCGAGACAGTTACGCGAGGAAAATCTAGGTTAGCTCGACCTATCTCAGGAGGCGCGAGCTTTCCGGCTGCTCCATCAGCGTACGCGCAAGCTGCTGAGAAAGCCAGCCAATACAATCGAGCAAAACGTGAGGCAGCGGCTTCAGCAGCGTCGTTGAACCGACGTGGTGCTTCAAATCCTCTCTATCGTCAGGCAGCAGGGTATTACTCTGAGCGAGCGAGAGAACAGGCACGATATGAAATGCATGCTACGTCAACAGCGGCAGATCTACTCGTTGACAAGCAAAGTTCGTCAACCTCGGTTGACTTACACGGCGTTTATGTGCAGGACGGTGTGCGAATTGCTCGCCAGAGAGTTCAGGCCTGGTGGAATGGCCTGGGGGAGTTTCGGACTGATAAGGCACGACAGCAACCATTTACTGTCATCACTGGACTCGGCCGTCATAGTGCTGGTGGCGTGTCACAGCTGAGGCAGGCTGTAGCTGCAGCTCTGCTCCAAGACGGGTGGAAGATGCAAGTAGAGACTGGGCGCTTCATTATCAAGGGTAGGCGATAAATGCCAAGAAAAAGTCAAAGCGATGCTTTGAAAATGCTCCTCATTGATCCGGACCTGGACCTGGATCAATGAGATCGACAACGACTCTTTAACTCCAGCGGTCAGATGTGACGATAATTCTTCAAGTTTTGGTTATTTTTGTGGCATGTAAGGCCCCCAGATCAAACAAAGGCTTACGAGGCCTTTGATCCACACATGCCCGAAACGGTCATGACAACCAACAGCATATTTCTGCGGCGAATCATCGATCCGCAATACTGCAGCTATCACCTTGGAAACTCGCGTCATGCGGTTGAGGCTATGCTAGAGGCTAGGCACACACGAAACATGATCCTTCGCTCCAAACCAATGCACTAGTTCTTTGCGAAAGGGATGAGGAGACCCGGCGGTTTCCTCTATGGGATATGATTTGACCTTGTTTTCGTCTGCGGTAGCCCGCAGCGCTGCTATCCTGGTGTTGTATAAGTACTGAGCTGTCAGGCATTGAGACACTCCAGGATCTCAACTAGTGAGGCCGACCACGAAAAGAAACCGAGTCACCCATCAAAACTTCAGTCATGGCAGCCAAGGGCCAAACATCGCAGGCTTACCAGCCTCTTCCGAGAGAGGATCCTTCTGCTGCTCTGCTCGCACCCTCTGATAGAGACGACAGAGAGAATGGGAAAACGCCTGTTTTTAGAATCACCTTCTCACCCATCATGCTGTTCCGCTTGATCATTGTTCCCTTCATCATAACCGACATCGTCTTCCTCTGTATGATTGTTTACGATGATGCTGTAGGCGGCGTCTTTGCGAGTGGAGGTATTCTCATGGTTTTGTGGCATGCATCCCGCGTTTTCAGAGGCCTTCTTCCCGGTAGGAAGAACAATAAGTTTGATCTCAAAATTGGAAACTTGTTTTGTACGATTGGCACAACCTCGCTGGCTTCCCGCGCAAATCATCGGACATGGTCTTATCTCGTCAGCGCTGTCGACTTTTCCTTCGGCCTTCTCTTCATTGGACCTAGTGTTCTAGCCGCGAAGACGGAAATCTTCATACATGACGGCCCTGTTGAGGGCCTGAGCATCACTGTGGTGTAAGTATAACGCTTGGCGCGTTAAGGCGGACTACTGGTTCTAACAGTGCATCACAGGATCCTTCAGTCGGCCCTCGCCTTCCTCAACTTGTTCAGCCCGTTCCGCAAGATGAGAATCGTTGCCTACAGGGGTGAAGATGATAACGAGGAGGATCAGGATCACATTTACTCAGTTGATGAGCTCTTCCGAGATGAAGTATCCGAGCCCCGCGACTCGATGGCCTCCGATGTCTAAAGACCACGCCAGGAGTTTACTCAGATGACTCACAATCCATCCATGCTTCTACTTCGTGCAAACACAGCGTCCGTAACTCACGGCTAAGGGCGGAGAAGTCTTGGATTAAGCCGATATGGTATGGCCTTTAAGGACAACGCTTAACTGGACAAACGTATATGATGTAGTATATCAGGAAGCTTATTTACTTGGCTGTCATATGGAAGACGCCAGAGACTGCTTTTCAAATAGTATAACATGACATACAAACTGAACAATTCCATATACCCCTTTCATACCATCTACTGCTTCTGTCTCTTAATATCTCGCCCAACTCTCTCCCATACAGCCGCGCCTGTAGTAAAGGTAGTAAAGAACATGGCTAGACTGACAAGACCGGGCTCGAGGCTGACCCAGCCAACAGTAGTGGTAGGAAGAAGCATGTCAAGGAGATCAGAAACGAGGGCGCGAAGCAGTACATAGCCGTCATTCTTAACCTTACGAATCCAAGTACGGCGCTCAGTCTTGCGCTTAGCAACGATGCCCTTGAGACGCTCGCGCTCCTTGTCGAGTTCCTCTTTAGAAGTCTTCTCGGAAAGACCAGAAACCTTCTTCTCAGCAGAGGCGAGTTCGGCCACGCTCTCAGTAGAGCTGTTACTCACGTTCTCGCGAGTCACAGCGGCAGGTGCACTAGTCAACAGACGATAAAGTCTGATAACGGTGACAAGAACAGAAGTGTACAACCCAGCGAACCAGAACAGCTGTGACTGGTAGTCAATCTCCTGGTACTTCTCAGGGCTGAAGATTCGTAGGTTATCAATGCCACAGAGATCCAGCAGAGTCACAGTCTCCATCATGCCAAACATGCCAAAGCAGGTCTTGCTCACGATATCGAGCCACACATCAAGACCCTTGTCGCCTTGAGCGACGTAGATGGACCATCCTGCGCGGAAAGTGTCCAAAAAGCGAAAGAAACGAATAAAGCGCCGCGAGACGTTGATCTGGCCGCCCAATACGCGGAGAGGGGTTGTTGATAAGACCTTTGGCTGGACAAGGGCGAATAGAGCTGGATACCAAACTAGAAGAGAGCAAATAGCTTGAAAGCCGCGAAGAATTCGCTCAATACCGACTGAGAAGTGTGAGTTGGTGTATCTTACGGCTTTTTATTTGAGCGACGTACCAAGATCAGTGCCAAAGGCAACAAAATGCTCATATGATACTGCCATCTTTATTGAGCTGACAAAAGACAGCTATGCAAGACGTAATTTATTAAGAAGAAGAGAAAATTTATGCCACCACTTTATACGTGTCTAATATAATAAACGAACAGAAAAGTACAGATTATTGACCCCTGATGGTTAGGTCAATATTGAATAGGCGGTGATGATGGGCCCAGTAGTTTGCTGTTAGTGTATCCACGTTTATAGGCATAGGATAAGCCATGTATTTGTATTGACTCGAACGTTATGTGAATAATATCTCCGTGGTGCAGATTTATTTACAATTTACAAACAAATCGTTCACACAAACAGATTCAAATAGTTACTTAACTAACTATGACTTCCATTGAACAATAAGTAAGTATAACACATGGCATCTACCTAATAGTTGTAGTTATGCACAAGTACGATGCGAGACACATCAATCCTAACCCCCCCCCCATCTCGTTGACCTTTTCCACTTCAGACACCAATTATTGACCAGGAGACACCAGCTTTCCTTGGGCTCTGGCATCGGCATTCCATCCACCAGCAAGAGCTTCACCACCGTTCTCCTGAGCGAACTTCTGCATACGAGCCTCAAGCTCAGGTCGGAAGTGTCGGATAAGACCCTGGATGGGCCAGGCGAAAGCCTCTCCCAGAGCTAATTATCATCAGTACAGGAATTACATAGACGTTTAATAAGGAAACATACCGCAAATAGTGTGACCCTCAACCTGCTTGGTGAGCTCTTGGAGCATGTCAATCTCACGCTCACGGGCCTGACCCTTCTCGAATCGCTTCATCATCTGCTCTGTCCACTTACTGCCCTCTCGGCAAGGTGTGCACTGGCCGCAACTCTCGTGGCGGTAGAAGTGGCTGAGACGGCTGATAGCTCGGACAATATCGGTGCTCTTGTCCATGACAATAACAGCGGCCGTACCAAGACCGGACTGGCTGTCCTTGAGGGCATCGAAGTCCATAAGCTGATCATCACAGACGTGCTTGGGGAGAACGGGGGTGGAAGAGCCACCAGGTATGACAGCCAAAAGGTTATCCCATCCACCTCGGACACCACCACAGTGCTTGTCAATCAGCTCACGCAGGGGAATGGACATCTCCTCCTCGACGGTACAGGGGTTGTTGACATGACCAGAGATACAGAAGAGCTTGGTGCCCTGGTTTCGCTCACGACCAAAGCCAGCGAACCAGCTTCCTCCTCGTCGGCAGATAGTAGGGGCAACGGCAACAGTCTCGACGTTGGTGACAGTTGAGGGGCATCCGAAAAGACCGACAGCAGCAGGGAACGGGGGCTTAAGACGAGGCTTTCCAGGCTTGCCCTCCAGAGACTCAATCAGAGAAGTCTCCTCACCGCAGACGTAGGCACCAGCACCTCGGTGCAGATAAACATCGAAGTCGTAGCCGGAGTCACAGGCGTTCTTTCCAATCAGGCCGGCGGCGTAAGCCTCGTTGATGGCTCGCTGGAGAACAGCAGCCTCCTCGACGAATTCACCACGGATGTAAATGTAGGCGGCGGTTGCGTTCATGGCTCGGCCAGAAACCAGACATCCCTCGATGAGCTTGTGTGGGTCCTTTCGCATAATCTCGCGGTCCTTGCAGGTTCCGGGCTCACCCTCATCAGCGTTGACGACGAGGTAGCGGGGCTTGTTGTCCTTGTCCCAGTCCTTGAAGTTCATGAAAGACTACCGAGCATTGGGTTAGAGACAATTGATGCTGGTTCAGCCTCTTGGCCCATCAAACCAAACTTGGAGAAACCTACCCATTTGAGACCCGAGGGGAAACCAGCACCGCCTCGTCCTCGAAGACCAGAGGCCTTGACCTCGCTGATGATCCAATCGTGGCCCTTGAGGATAATCTCCTTGGTCTTGTGCCAATCACCCATCTTTCTAGCACTCTTGAGGTCGACGGGATATCGGCTGTAGAGGTTCTGGAAAATGCGATCTTGGTCTCGTAGACCTCCGTATGTTCGCTTCGGGGCGCCGTCCTGGACAGTAGCCAGACCCCTCACGGCAGTCCGTGAGAGGCCGACGGCCTTCTTGGACGCCGTTCTCGTGGACAGCATTGTGCTCGATCGTTGTCGGGTAGCGGATTGGAGATGGTTGAACGTCAGGTTGCGGCACTTCAAGTTTCCGGGCGAGATCCATTTCGTGACCAGGCGGTTCAGAAATAGCGGGTTAGTGATTGGCCAATCCACTACGTGATTATTCAGCCACTCCAGTTAGCCAGGACTTTACTTCACACCAATTTTTACATACCTACACAAGTCTTTTTTATCAATCCTGTTAAGCGCATCTATCGACTCTGGCCGCTGATTTGCCTCCAGCCGATATCCTGGAGTCATCGATCCTGGCAATCTTGTATAATGTAAGCATTCGAGGGAAGCTTTCTATTCGGCGTTGTTGATCTGCGGTATCGCGAGCTTCAAATACAAGCTTCAATTCAGCTTCCTCCGCTGGTTGTTGAGCAATTAGTAATTGCAATATATAAGAACCTGTGCGATGATAACTTGAGTCGCCTCTATCATGTCTAGCAAAAGACATTCAATCCTCCCCGCTATCGATCGCAGCGGTCCTCGACCCCCCGTTCATTTCTCCTCGTCCCTCACCATCTCCGACAATGCGATTCTCCAAGGGACACACTCGATCACGATGCAAACAGAAACAGTAATTCATCCTCGATCAAAATTCGAGTCAAATATCGGACCTATACTTATAGGACGACGGTGCCTTGTTCACGAACGAACTCATCTTGGAGCTCGTCCTGCCGACCTTGATAATGCGAAGCCTGGTGGTATAGCGCTGGGAGATTATGTCACAATCGAGGCTGGTTCTATTATTGAGGCTGGCGGGACCGAGATTGGTGAGGGCTCCGTGATTCACGCTGGGTCAACTGTTGGAAGTGGTGCCAGAATTGGCAAGGTAGATATCAATTCATCACAGCTTCACGAACAGGGGCTGACAATTTCAAGAACTGTACCATCACCCAAATGTCCAAGATCGCCCCTGGAACCGTACTACCGGATAACACAGTGGTCTTTTCGAACGGTACAAGACGAATCGATCGACGTGACCTTTCTGATCAAAGGAAACTTGCCCTGGTCAAACAGCTAGCAATCTTGCGAAAGATGATACCCAGTAACGCGGACAAATTTAAATGAAGATACCCATGAATAGACACGTTTATTGACTGCATCACTTTTCTGACCCAGCGGACCCAGTCACGCTCAGGCAATAGCTCTATTTTTCGATTTGCCTTAGCATAAATCAGCACTCCAGCAAAGTGTTTAGTTATAAGAAGTGGCATTTCCATCTTTTCAGACTCTGTAAAGCTTGTGAGACGCATTTCTACGAATAGCATAATAAGAGCTCCTCAGATCTTTACCTAAAGTTATTTATAACTTGAGGTACCCCTGAATACATATTGCCAGAGTCTAAGTCCTACATGTGTTACAGAGTCCAAGGAGAATGTAGTAATACACCATTGAGGATCGCAGCATCTGATACAAGGTTTCATCCCGAGACGCACATCTAACCATAAGGCAGAATACTTGAGAACCATCCAAATATCAATATAACGCCGCAAGACCTAGGGGTATAATACATGAGAATGTGCCAAGAGATCTTTTTGGGAAAAGGCGTTGGCCTTATCACCTTCGATCTCTATGGAATAAGGCCAACCCTGTAATCACCACCATGATAGCCCATCTCTCTCCAAGTAATCCCGTTAAACCTGTTCCCATAAACCGATAATGTGCAACTTTGGTCAAACTTCTTCCATCGCCCATTGTCCAAGCTGCCACAACTTCGTTTCCTCGACTGTCTCTAAAGCCTCCTGGTGTGAACTTCGTATTTCCTCCTCCTGGAGCACCGTTGTTCAGTCGCACAAGCTTCCAGCCGTAGTAATGACCACCCAAGGTTGCTATCACATCGCCACGTGAACGTCTCCATTCAAACCGCTCTCGAGGTCCATTGCCACCAGGTCCAACCTCAATTTCGAAGCCGTAGCCTGTACCAAGACCGCTATGAGAACCCACTGGTACAACCGCCTCGCGCGCTAATGGAGCTCCTGAACCTGGTACGGGAGGCAGTTCGACTTCGAAGCTAGCGCTCATGAAAAGAAAGCTTGCTGATGCCAGAGGCGAGTATGACGGGTCCGGACCTGAGTGTAAGAGAATTGGTGGTAGATCACTCAGGCCGGAATGGGCGGAGTAGAGATATAGAGGACGGTCTTGGTGCTCAGCAATTGTATAGGAGTTAGAAGGCCAGCCTTGATAGTAAAGATTGAATGCTGGTGGGAATTGGCGTGGAATAGATTGTGGTTGACTAGGACCTGCTCTTGGAGGATCTTGTGATGTTCGTGGGGTTGATGGCAATTCCGTTGGTGGTGGAGGCGGCGGCGGAGGTGGAGGTTGTGCTGGAAGTTTTTTATGTTGGCTTTGACTCTCCTCATATGAGGGCGGAGCTTCATCTGGAAGAGAGGGATCCATTGTTCTTCAAGAGTTGTGTTGAAATGTGTTTAGATGAAGTTGACTACCTAAGTAGGTACAGGTAATATGATGGATGATGACGCTGATGTAGGTATGTAATTATAGTAATAAGCTATCGCATGAGAAGCACTGTTAGCGGCTCTGGAATGGTTTTAACTCAATCGATACGAGATTAATCGTGATTGGGCGTTTATTCTTGACAGAAATCGTCAGCCAATGTAAGCGGATAATGAGCAGGTTTTGTATAAAAACCAAGAAGCTGAAGTACTAGCAGTCATCGATTGATTGCGTAGGATGCGTGTGGCTGTGAGATGCGATAGTGGCTATGCAGCCTACCTATGTTCTTACACTTTGACTTGCTTTTTACTGTTTCATTTTATGCGTGCACAAAAGATAGTAGAGCTGATGCACATTATTCATTAACTACCTAACTTTTATCCACGTAGCGTTATAAACGGTGATTAGTAGACGGCAACGATGGGAGTGTTGCAATGAATCAAATTCTGCATGATTCGGTATCCGCCAAGAGAATCTCTGGATCAGGGGTCTTCTGACACGTCGTCACTTATATCATTTATATGGAGCTCGGATATTCTGGAATGCACCATATCCTGTCGTTGAGAGCTAGTCCGGGGAAGTCGGCTTTGGGAAGCGCATTGCTGTATCCACTCGCAGCTGATGAGGTCAAGGCTAAACGGCAGCCATGATGATGCTTTGCAGACAGTGGCATGTCAAAGTCCAGTCGAGAAGGCACGTGCTATAGTAGCATGATAGTCTAAATGATTTGATGTCGAAAGGGGCAGAGAGTCTGAGAGTACAATCATGATATTCATATGTCCTGCTATCAGGTGTCTAAACTTGCCACCAAAGATGCAGTCATCCTTTTTATGATAGTTCGAATCCGTTGTTACAAGCAAGAGACCAGCCGCCACCAAAACCTAAATTTACAATGACCACGCTATTTAACCCAAAAGCACCTTAGGGTACCCAATTCCTGTTTTCATCGCTCTATAATGACATGTGCTTAGATCCAAGAATGTGTAAATGCAACAACTTTTCTGTAATGTAGTGCTCAAGTATAATTCCCATTGCCAACGCCAAGATGCTACGCTGAACTTGAAACAAACAATCAATCAAACAATCAAACAGGTTAATTAGAAACTGAACAAAGCGCTACGACGCTTGCCCAAGGGATAGATGAGCAGAGAGCTCATGAAGAGACCAACGGCAATGCCGATAGCAATCTGAATCATGGAGGCAGCGACGCTGAACACCAGGTTGTCTGGATTGCCGCCCTGTTGGAGCTGAACTGAGGAGGTTCCGTTGATCTCGCCAGTTGCGTTGGTGATGGAGTTGGCCACTTGCAGACCACTAAGCAATCCTCCAGTGGACGCAAGACTTCCAGGAACTTGGCAGAAGACCGCTGGGATAAGAATGGCTGCTGCAACGCCGTGTCGGAGTCGAGAGTAAAGATTGGCGAGCAACCCCACAGCGAATGCACCGACTGTGCTGGAGATCTGAGGACTGGAACTGAATTTCTGTGCGCTGAAGTAGTTTACCATGTAACCTGCGAAGGAAACGACAATCATGACGGGCATCTGTCGCCATTTCGCCTGGTAGACCATGCACATGCTGATGACAAAGAACGGAACAAAGATGAAGCCGTAGTAGGGGTTCATAGCGTTCGGGCAAGTTGTCGTGTTGGATGGGTCGCTGTCGAATAATCCATAGAGAGCTGAGCCGACTGTGATACCGAATCCGAGGAGAAGAGAGTAGATGACGGCGTAAACAATTCGAATCGAGCCGGGGACAATAGCGCGAGACTGAAGTTCGAGAGCAGAGCACACTGTTAGAGTATAATGTTAGTTATGATAATTTGCTTGACGGGCTCAGAAGGTTGACTTACAAACCATGTAACCGGGCAGCAACATGACAATACCGCCCTGGGCCAACGCGCCAAAACAGAAGATTTCTTCACCACCCTTCTTAATACTGCCAAAGGTTCTGGCCAAGAAAGTGACAATGATGGTAGACGATACTTCAAAGACGTTGCTGTACAGAGCAGAACTGGGGGCCACAATGAGCTGCAGGACTCCAATAAGACACCCAAAGGCGAAGATAAGAGGTAAGTCGATCAAACGGGCGCCGAAAGAGAAAGGAGCAGCGCATACACTCATAAGCCCAAACATGACCACTCTGAGCCAAGCGTGAAACTTGTCCTTGGACTTCATCAAGTTCTCGAGCTTCTCGGTAGCTTCCTCGACTCCGATCACATCGTGCATAACCTCCTTGTAGATCTGATGGACATCCTTCATCTTTCCGAGATCGATGCCCTGGGATGTGCGGACAATTCTGACTTCGGTGGTGTGTGTTGACCTGTCGTCGAAGGAAACAATCATGCACCCAGGAATGTAAAGAAATTGGCCATCGATCTCGAGGACTCTAGCGCTCATGCTAAGATACTCTTCCAGTCTATGGGTGGGAGCTCCGACAAGCATAAGGGCACGACAGAGTTTGATGATATAAGCTTGACGGGCGAGAGTCTCGGCGATATGGACAGTGATGCGTGCTTCTTGTTGTTGCCAGAGCCCACTCAGTCGATTTGCGCTTGTGGTTCGCTTGTTGCCTGGTCTTTGGGGTTTCTTTCCAGTCTTTTTCTTCTTGTCGTCTGATTCACTAGGGTTGGCGAGTCGTGATGAGGCCTCAATGAGGTTGGCGAGGGTATCCTGAGACTTGTTCTGATCATACCATTTTCGCTTTGGCGTAGATGCTCCAGAAGGCGTGCCCTGGACTGTGGGAGTGCCCAGGTCACTTCCAGTTAGCACGGAAGATGTGGAAGCAGCTCGGTGGTGTGTTCCTTTAAAAGGAGGCTCTGGGGGCTTGTAGAGTTTCAAAAGCTGGGACAATACGCTTCCACGATACTGCTCGGGGGCGGGAACATCGTAAATTCCATCGTAGTTACCATCGTTCAGTTCGGTTAGAGGAGCCCGTTCTTCTTGTCTTGTTTCCTTGTGATCTGGTGAAGCATTGCCAGTCTTGCTTGAATCAAAGCGCTGAGTGTGTGCTCGCACAAGCTTGAAAGCCTCATCCTTCAAGCCGGTGGCTTCTTGCTCCTGGGATGGGAGTTTGTGGAAACCTTCTTTGTTATTACCATTTTCGTTGAGATTCTGGAGAGGGATGCTGGACCCATATGGGCTGTTCCAACCAGCTGTTCCAGTTCCAGTGCTGGATTCGAATGAGTCTCGGTCATCTATGGCTGATTCGTTATGAATGTTTGCTGCCATGATACGGGCACGCTCCCGGGCAGCGGTTGCTGCCTCCTTTGATTCTGGGTCAGACTCATGATCGGCGTCATGGAGTGTCTTCACAGCTTCTGCGGAGCCGCCACGCAACAGCGAGGGTCTGGGCCTGGATACGGGAGGTTGAGGGGATGTTGAGGGAGGGTTGGCAGCAGCATTGCTGTTGAACCGGACTCGAGCCTTTTCCTTCTTCAAAGCAGCAACAGCATCCGCTTTTGGACTTGGTGGTGTTGAGGTGCCAGAGCCAGAAGGTTCAGGCTTGGGTGGATCGGGACCGACTTCGAGGTCGGGTTCGTCTTGGATATCTCTAGAAGAGCCCTCCATTGGATTGTGAGTGATAGAAGAATACCTTGAATCAGGTATAAGTCAATGATAGCTTTAGTAACGAGTGTAGGATGAGCAAAAGATGGGACTATGACCAACAATGTACAGGGGATAGACTGGAGAGCCTCAACAAGCCTTCGCGGGGAAGGATGGGTTTACGTTGTTATATGAAGATCTAGTCTCCAGTTTGAGGGACCCATCAACCTCACAGTCTAGTGCTAGAATTGGGTATTACTCCATCTTGGTCTTGAGTGCACGACTAACATGGAGGGGCCATGACCATCTCAGGCAATAGCAGCGATCATCTTGGGCTCGTACAATCAGCTTAGCGAATGGCCCCGTGACGTAGATGTGGAGGCACAAGGAGGGAGACTTTGCGCTTAGAAGTCTTGGAGCAAAGGAAACCAAGCGCAAAGGCATTGCGAAACCGCTTATTCAAGTTTTTCTTAGGTAAATTCCGGGCCAGCATCACGACGTCGTGGCCATCGGAACGCTCTCCGGCCGGCAGTCCGGGTCCGGGGATGTCGTGCCAGACCCACCAAGTGAAAAACACTAAACTGGCTCATGACTCTGAGGCTTCTATTTTGGAAGAAAGGGCCTGTTTCGACATGTCAAGCGAAGGAGACAATGCCACTAGACTCGTGGTCCAGAATCGCAAAATGGGACGCACCATCAAAGCTGTTCATCTCTTTTGTTCGCCGTTCCATTCGCCTCATCGCTAGTCTTTAGTGACCGATGTTTAAGAAATTGCAAGGGCTGGTCTGCCAGGGTTGAAGCAAGATTTGTCTTGCTTTCACCCAGTGTGGTAATCTTCTAGTAGATCGATGCAGTACCTGCAGGGACTTTTTAGATTCACCCAATGACGACTGTTACCGAGAATGGCATTTACAGGGCTGGCCAGATTCCGTGTTACTTTACGGTGCACAAAAGGGAATAGACGGTTCTAAACGGTCAAGACGGTGACATTCGAAACGTGGAGGGGTGCAATATCAAAGAAATCAAAGCGTAGCATCGTACGGCATGATAAAGCGGTAGGATGCGGTTTCAGATGTGAGCTTCAAAGTTTATATTGACAAACACTACGCGAGCGACGTGAACTACATGAACCACAGCAGATAGTACCACATTTAGAAACACTTCATATCGTGATCGTCCCGAGTGTTCCATGAAAAACCAAGTGGACCAAACCTCATGATGTACATGTTACTAAATTTGTAACCAAAGTATCCAGATATATAAGAGTGACACGACATCCACGAATACATCGATCGACGACGCGCAATCGCATTGCATACCAGCATTGACCCTACTCCTATATTCCGGAGTCTCAGTGAGTCATTGCGTCCTCAAACAGTCTCCGTAGCTGGTCCTTCTCCGCTTCGAGCTGAGTAGACAATCCTGGAGCTAACATCAAGACACGTGCCTGAGGAATGGTGCCTTCGACAAGGGCCTCAATGTGTTCCGTGCCAAAACCCAATTCTTTAAGCCCCTTAGGCTGGTCACCAAGCTCCGCAAGGAACTTTGTAATAGCTTCCGCAAGAACTTCACCTGCACTTTCTCGCTTCACGTTGCTTATATCTACACCAAATGCTTCTGCGGCTGCCAGGTGACGGTCCGGGTTTGACGCAGCGGTGAACCGGAAGACTGCCGGGGCAGAGACGGCGACAGAGACGCCATGAGGAATAAGAGGGGCAGCTACCTCGTAGCCATCGTGCCTGTAACCTGGGTTCTGGCCAGAAATGGGGTACGACATGCCTGGACTCATATTAGCACCCACAGGGGCAAAAGGAAACATAATATTGCATTGACTAACCGTGACAGAGATGAACCCCGGCATTACCGAACCCAACGCCGGCCAGAGTCGAAGCGAGAAGCATCTCAGATTGGGCTTCCAAATCATCAGGGTTCTTCACGGAACGTGGGAGATACTTGACCGTTGAACGAAGCGCATGGAACGAGAAGACATCCGAAATCGGATTCGCGCCTTGGTACGCTGGTCGAAGAATGGGGTTTGTCGGTCTGGGAGTTCGCTCGTTGTATGGGATGGCGGTCCAAGACTCAAGCGAATGACACAGAACATCTAGACCAGATGAGGCCTTGACCGCAGCAGGCATGGTCCTGGTGTTGAGGGGATCACAGATACCCAGAGTGGGCTTCAGGTTCCGATGCGCGACTCCAGTCTTTGCTCGCTTAGACACAAGGTCGAAGATGGCGGTTCCTGTTGTCTCACTACCTGTACCAGCCGTTGTTGGAACCGCAATAAGCGGTGTCAACTTCTTGTCCACGGGACGACCTTTGCCGAGTGGTGCGTTGACGAAATCTAGAAAATCGGCATCAGGATACGCTGAGTATAGGTTCATGAGTTTGGCTGTATCCATAACTGAACCGCCACCAACGGCGAGGAAAGCGTCTGGTGCATATGGACGAGCCCAGGCGATGGCATCCTTGATGCTGTAATATTGTAAGCGAATTGATTTCGGATTATAATGTGAAGTTGAACTTACGAGCTGTCCTTTGGCTCGATACGAACCTTTGAGTAAACCTCGAAAGGAATACCCTCTCGAGTGAGAGACTCGCGAACTTGTCTCATGGCATCTAGCTTGTTGACAGTCTCATCGGTCACCACGCAAACACGCTTTGCGCCCATGTTCTTCAAGTCCATACCGACCTCCTGCGTCACACCGGGGCCAAATCTAATCGATGAAGCAGCCATCTCAAAGGCATACTCCTTCTGGCCTGGGTGCGTAGTTGGTGTAGCATACTTGCGCTGGTGAGCATGCTTCGAGGGGGTTAAAGTCGGTGGCGATTGGTGATATCCTGGGTTTGAATGACAAGGACATGAAGGAGGATGAGTATACTGAATAGTGCGTAGCAAGCTGGTTGCTCGCTTGGCGGCCTAGAGTGACTTGTAAGTGACTTGAACTGAAGCTACGCGGAACCAAGCAGATTGGCCAATGCCTTTGCTTCACGGGGTAGTTGCATACATTAGGAACAACTCTCACGGAGGGTACCATGATGTTGTTAAGTTACTAATCTGGGTATACGAGTATAAAGATATTGGTTCCAAATATCCGGGGTAGGTCTTGGGTATAAGATGGCTTCGTGTTTCATATAATTCTTCGTAATTCTTCGTAATGAAGTAATTGAAACGGGTAAGAAGAGCTCATTATGTATGTATAACCTCGGTTGACGGACGCCTAACCCCGATTGCGGGGTGAACTAGAAGCCGACCGATCTGGGGGCGATGATGGGTGTTGATTAGGTTGTGAGGGGAAAGCGGATCTATCTTAATAAACTCTTGATCCTGAAAGGAAGCTGGAGCGAGAACTTGCCTAATTGGGTATTCCGCTGACGTCGTTCAGAGAGCAATAAAATGTATAAATGTCTTGTGTGAACGTTATTTATATATCGTCGAATCTTTTAATTACTTTGAGGTCCAGGTAATGAATGGCTGCGTGCGAAGTATTCAGCCTTGTAGTAGAGTAAACAATCTGTTACGTTGCTTTGTATCGTGATTGTATAATAAATCCATCACGTTAAGCCAACATCCTCAGAAATTGGCAAGATCTAACATTGTGTTCTTTCTTTCTTGCAGCTACAGGACATTGGCCTAACAAAATGCAGTAAGGTTAAAGTGCTCTCGACAATTGTTCGTCAATCTAATCGTTTTGAAATCGTGCAGCGGTCAAGCTACCCGGTATAGCCGATATATCCTACATCAATTTACACAATCATGGATAAACCATGCTTGGACATAGAAACAATTTAGCATTTTCTTATGACATACTGACATACGGATAGATGCAGTACTGTTGAACATGTGACATTCTTTGTGAACTTTCATAACGGTACGTGTACAGGGAGCGAAATACTCGTGGTATTTCAACCTTCAAACAGTAGGAATGAGTTATATCAAGGGAGATGTTCTCCACAGTGTAACCTACAACGTCTCTCCATGGTTTGCGAATAACAACATATATCACTTATATAGATATGGGCATATATAACACCTGGAGAACTTGGACGTGATCTTTATGAGAGCGAACAACGATATGATTTTAGTGTGTATGTGGTTGCGATACCCACTACATAGATGCGATTGATAAGATATTTTCATAAGCCAACTACAACATCGCTGATAAAATAAGAAATTACTGTTGCTCGCTCAGTTTGATAGCTGTCAGAGATCAAGCTGCTGTGACGCGCCATCGCAACGTGGCGTAGGATACCGTTGACCTCATCATGTGGCTTGTTCATTGGTTCTCAGCACATGACTTTTTGAGGTTGTGGCTTGCGATTGTCGCATGCCCAGAGCTTGTTGCTTGGGTTAATTGATGGTGAAGCTTTAGAATAATACACTCATTCCGTGATATAACAACGAGAAAACATTACAGCGTTCATTGCTAAAAGTACTGCGATTAGCAGTTGAATCGATTGCACCCGACCCTTCCCAGCTCCAAGCTGCAGTGGAGCACCAGAGGCAGGTACAAGCCCAAAGGTGCCCACCCGAAACCTCCACATCGAAATAGGGAACCTCCAGCCACATTTGACCTCGACGACCTGTCCTCGAATCCAGGCCAACCACTACATCAGCTTTCAGCGTACATTCTCTGCTCGACTCGACAACGTCGGGTAACGCGCTACAGACTGCGCAGTCGCTCATTTGATTACTCCGCTGTCTCCGCGCCAGCAGCACGCTAAACCGTACCGTTACTCGATCGAACATGCCTCCTTGTTCATCCTAACGCTCTTGCGTGATCCCGTTTCTCGAACTATCTCATGGACCGCGCAAACGGGGGCGGCCTCGGTGCCGCTGCGGCTACCAGCAGGGCAGAGCGCTTCGAGGATGAGAAGCGCCGAATAGTCGAGAGTTGCTTCAACAAGAAGGATGTCGATGGTTCTCGTAAGTCATACTATTGTTGTGGCCAAGCTTGGCCTCAGCCGCATGAGCTTCAAGCTTAATGAACCTTGGCATCACCAGAGTTTGTTCGGCGTTGGAGCGAATGTATCCAAATCCAATTTGACTAACGAGCTTGGGTAGTTCTGGAAACATACATAACCCATATCCGCATCACCGAATACTCCTCTTATCCTACGACCCCTCCTCCACCTCAGGCACGGACAGCCGAGATTCAGAAACCTCGAATAATTATCGTAGCTGTGCGCAAGTCCGGCCGCGTTCGTCTACACAAGTCCAAAGAAAATGCGAACGGCACATTTTCTATCGGCAAAACATGGAACCTTGACGACCTAACGCGCATCGAGTCCTACACTGGCCCTGAGGTCAGCCCTCAAAATCGCGACTGGGCTGGCGATACAGGATTCCAAGTCACACTCGGCAAACCCTACTTTTGGCACGCCCAGACGGATAAGGAGAAAAAGTTCTTTATAGCCAGTCTTATCAAGATATATGGGAAATACACAGGAGGTAAGACGCCGGAGCTCGCGAATTTCGAGCAAAAGGAGTATGATCAAGTTATGGGAGCTACAAGGCGGCCGGCCACTGGTGGTTCTAGGCCGCCTCCGCCTCCTCTGTCTGAACAGTCTTCTAGTCAGATGGCGAACGTTCCTCCTCGTCCTATTCATCCGATGCACCCTTCTCACCAAGGGCCTCCAGGACACCCGGCAGCTGGTCCTCAAGATGTACCCCAATTCAGGACACCACCTAGCCGCCCAGGACACCCAAACCTTGGCCCTTCTCCCGTCGGAAGTTTCGATTCGACTGCTTCGAGGGAAAGGCCTCCGCAGCCTCGATGGATGGCTCAGAGCAACAAGAGTCAGGATTCTGTGGCCACCTCCTTCGCTAACAGGAGTGATGACGGCTCTAGCTTACCGCCACGGTCTCGCAACGATATGAATGGTCCAGGAGCGCATGGAAGATTTGCAGAGCCTCATGATTCCCGTCCACCAGCTGTTCTTACACCTCCCCAACCCCAGTCTTCGCCTAAAGCCAAACCGCCTGCTATTCTCTCACCTCCGCAACCTCCACAGCCCGTTCCTTCACCACTTCAACTAGATAGACCACCCCCTGAGAGGAGGCGACCACCTATGGATCCGACTCGACCTCATGACCGAGATTTGGTCCCTCCACCACTGATCAGTCCTGCGAATAAAGAACCAATGGCCCCGCCACCACGCAGCAGCGAACGCGTTGTGCCAAGAATGGATAATGCAAGCCAGAAATCGACAGGCAGTTCATTCACTGGAAACGCTCAAGACCGAGAACCTGCACCACCTCCAACTGGACGATTACCAGACCCGCCAAAGCGTGAGCCGCTTCCCATGCCTTCAGCTCTCAGGCCGGGATCCAGGCCGGGATCCAGGCCAGGATCAGGACACGCACATGCGTCTGGTCAAGCTCCAAATCATCCTCAAGCTCATCCACCACCTGCTATGTCAAGTCAAACACCTAGTCCCGCACCAGCTCGTATGCCCAGCCCAGCTCGTGCAACCAGTCCTGCACAAGCCCGTGTACTTAGTCCCACGCCGGCTCGTGTACCAAGCCCTTCACCAGCTCATACACCGAGTCCTGCACTCGCCCTCTCTCCAGGTTCTGGAGCAGGTTCTTCTGATGTCTCACCGATGACAGTGAGCGTGCCAAGATTCGCAAAAATACAACCACCAGCCCCTGATCTACCCAAAAACGAGCCGACTCAACCAGCAGAGGAACCATCGCCACGAGAGCGCTCGGTAGAACCTTCTGATCGTGAATCCCCCAACCCATCGCCATCAGAGGGAAGTGGGGAGTCTAGGCCTGGCTTAGGCCCCATGATCAAAGCCAAAAAGACTAAAAATGAGATTGCGGGTGCATTGTGGAAGGCTGCGGCTGCGGCAAATGCTGCAACTGCCTTTAAACCCCGGCCTGGTGGTGCCGGGGAACGTATGCGTCTACTGAAGAACAAGACAGAAGAAGGACCAGATGGAATCAATAGTGTTGTTCCTGCACCACCCAGACCGGCCTCCAAGGGCAAAGATACTCCCCCTGAACAACCTACGCCTGAAGAGGCGCCCAAGGCTGAACAGGAAACCAAGGAATTGGAGCAATCCAAGCCTACAGAGCAGCCCAAGAATCCCAACCGACTCTCCCTTGTTCCTGAAGTTAAAATCAGCCTCCCAACAAGTAGACCTACTAGCTCGCATGGCCCACTGCAGGAAGTTCAAAAGCTGAAGGAGCCTGAAAAGAAAGAAACCCGCCGCTCTATTAACGCAGGTAATGATATGAAATACCTTCAGACGCTAGGAATCAACCCTTCTATTCTTGATGAAAGGAGTGATGAGTTTGCTCAATGGTTGGATTACTTTGGTTGGGTTCCAGGAGAACAAATGCGGTCGCGCAATGTGGAAGAAATGAGAGCCGATCTGGAGCGCGAGCTGAATAAAGCTCAAGCTGGCGGCTGGCTAGCTCGTTTCCGTGAAGAAGATGAGCGTGTTGATGCCATCAAGGCTGGACTGGATGTTGCCATGGCTGAGTGTGAGGAGCTCGATAACCTGCTCACACTATACTCAGTTGAACTTTCGGTACGTCCCCTGATAAATAAATGTGTGAAACGTTACTAACAAGGAGCAGACTCTTTCGGACGATATTGCCTATATCGAAGCTCAAGGTCAAGGTCTTCAAGTGCAAACAGCGAACCAAAAACTGCTCAAGAAAGAGCTCGAGTCTTTGCTTGAGACTTGCGCTATCACATCAAACGAACTTGAAGTACTGAGATCAGCACCCTTGGATGACATGCGTGGCCTGCAGGACGTTGAATCTTCGCTTGTGACACTTTACAAGGCAATGACTAAAATTGACCCAGCTCGCAGCGGGGCTGATCAAGAGAAAGCAGATGTCACCGTTGAGACAAACCGAAGCCACGGCCTCAATCCTGACTTCAAACAGATGCGAATCGTCCAGGAGAAGAAGCTGGTTTACGACCAAGAAAGCGCTATGTTTATAGGCAGATTCGTTGCTTTCGTATCCCGACAGTTTGACCAAGCCTTTACGGAGACGAAGCTTGCTATGGACGGAGCCTTGTCCAGAAAGGTGGATTCAACACATCACGAACTCGGCCGCGATATCCTTTGGCAGTTCAGCCCTCTCATGTTGTACGCTCGAGATATGCATGCCGATGAGTGGAACCAGATGATACAGATTTATCAAGACAAGGGTCAGCCAGTTTACCGGGTTGAGTTTCAAGCTGTGATCGCAAGCTGGCGCAGGAAAGCCAAGAAGATAATCGGAGAAGAAGCTGAATCCCTTTTCACGTCGGCAGTTGAGAAGCATCAAGAAGGAGGTGTGGCCACAACCGCCAGAAAGTTGACAGTCAAACGCAGCGGGACATTGGCCAGACTCCGATCTCCTCGAGAAGACGGTGGTCACAAATCAAAGGCTGATAAGGTAGCGGGCGATAACGGACAACTGCCTTACGAAATCTTCACAGGAGTTCTGGATGATTTGCTTCCCTTGATGCAGATGGAGCAAAATTTCATCGTCGATTTCTTCCACGCAACAACCCTTGAGCAGATCGATTTCCCCGAAGCTGTTGCCGCAACGCCCCCATATGAGCGGGCAGGCACTGATTTAAGAAGACCTCGACTAATGGAACCTGATCGAGAACTGGCCCGACGTATCCTACGTGCGATGGAAGTGATCTTTACTTTCATGGAAGGTGAATTGCTGCGTCTCATGGAATGGGTTGTGGGACAGGACCCTCTGTGAGTTCAAACCTCAATGTTCTAATATTTCACCAGCATACTAACAGCTATTCAGACAAGGCATTGGCGTCTTGGCAACCCTGGAGAAGTACAGCGCTGAGGTTGGGCAGTCCAACCAAGAGTATCTCAGCACACTCTTGCAAAAACTTCATGGTCACTTGGAGGTTCGATTCAAGAAATTTGTTGATGAGCAACTTCGGGCCATCGAGGAGACAAAGGTCAAGATCAGCAAGCGCAAGGGCGTTATTGCATTCATCCGAATCTTCCCTAATTTCTCAGGAATCGTAGAGAACATGCTCGTTGGTGTTGACGCTACACTGGCAGCTCGAGGTACTATTGATCGCGAGTATGACCGAATACTCAAGACCATGTTTGACTCACTCATGGTTATTGCGCGAGAGAACCCCGGCGTTAGTGCGACAAGCGGTTCTGCAGATCCAGAGGACAAGGAAGCCCTCAACTTCCATATCCTACTGATTGAAAATATGAACCACTTCCTTGAAGAGACAGACACACGAGGCTTGGACGTACTCGAGGAATGGAAAGAAAAGGCCAACTCGACATATTACGAGCATATGAACTTGTATCTCAATGCAGTTATGCGACGACCTCTCGGAAAGATTTTGGAACACCTCGAGAACATGGAAGCCCAGTTGCAGACGGGCAAGTCACCGGCATCGATTGCTGCGCAACCTTCTAACAGCAAGACGGTCTTCAACAAGGTTCTGAGCAACTACGATTCCAAGGAAATTCGGAAGGGTATCGAGGCGTTACGCAAGCGTGTTGAGAAGCACTTTGGCGATGCTGAGGATGACGCAGCGCTGAGCCGAGGATTGGTGATCAAGGTGTTGGCCGAGTGTGAAACGTTCTACGAAAAGGTTGAGAAACGAGTTGGCGCAGTGACGACCAACGTATATGGTGGCGATGTACTTTTCGAGTGGCCTCGAGCTGATGTCAAGGCTGCTTTCCGTTAAGTTTGGTGTTTAGAGTGAATGGGAATATGATCAAACGAATATGTTGTACGATTAAGTCACTGGTTATATTGGCATTGATCAGCCATGGGAAGTAAATGAGGCGCGTTCCGTGGTATATAGGGGCGTGTCAAGCTATGGAGGGACGGGCTTTAGTATATCTCGATATATTTATGTGACCTAGCGATTGTTCTCTTTCTACTCTACAGAGTATATAATCATGTAAAGTCAGGTTCTAATTACAATACATCGACTTGCCGTTGGGACGCGTTCGTTTAATGGGACCCACTACTTTATGCGACAAGACGCGTCGCGAGTCTTAACATCGCAGGGGAAGGTACGCCACTTAACACCCTTGCACCATCCACTCATCAATGGCATTACGTCGAAGCTGCCTGGAACTATCTAATATTTGATGTTCATTTACTCCACAATCAACATGTCGACTTTTAGATGCTGCTTTACTTGAGTTTGAGCCTTGTAGCTTTTGTACAAGATCACCAGCCGATTAAATACTGCGATAATGACGCCCAAAACCCGCTCAGGCGGTAAACCCGCACCAAGCCGCGTTTATCATTCAACGCCTGGGCAACGCCAAGCACAGTTCCCGGCGCGTAGGACGACGGTACGGACATATGGAAAACAGAATAGAAAGAAACAGGCAGAAACACCTTCGAGACTTTTGCGACAACAAACCCTGACACAAATTGACTTTGTCTCGAGCTTCGAAGGACATGAGGACCCGATCGTCCTGAGTAGTGACAGTGAAGCGGATGAAATGCAGTCTGGACAGGGTGAAGATGAAAACCAGGAGCCAGAGGAACAAGAGCAAGACGAAGACGAGGATCAAGAACCCGTCTCGAGTGGCAGGAAACGGCGATCGACTGGGAAGAAACCATCAACTAAGAAAGAGCGGACCAAACGACGACGGACAATAGGCGATGACACAGAGGAACAACCGAAACCGAAAAAGGAAAAGAAATCGAGCCGACGGAAGACGATGGGCGATGTCCCTAGTTCGGATTATCACACACAGACCTTGACCCAGTTCCTCGGTCGCGATCCGACCCATGCCGATTGTATCAAGGACTCTGAAGACGAGGACGAAGATGACGAATTCCAACAGTGGCTGGGCAACCCGACAAGTCCAAGTCCTCAACGTACCCGGAGACAGAAGACCATATCGCCTATCAAGAATCGGAAAACTCCAAAATCGATATTGAAGCACAGGCCAGAGGAACCAGCCCCTCCGCGCGAGGAGTCTGCTGTACCGGAAACACCGCAGAAGCAGAAGACACCCCACAAGCCTGCTCAACCAACCGAGATACCTTCTTCTAGCCAGCTATCTGGGCCACCGAGCATATCATCTACACCTGCTAGTATGATGTTAGAACGGTATGGGGCCCCTGACCGTGCAGACCCATCACCAATCAAAGGCAAAGCATCTTCACCAGCCAACCCATCTCCGCTCAAGGAGCTGAAAGGGAAGCCGCGAATTGCAACGACTCCAAAACAGCATGAGCGCATCATCCAAGATTCTTACGCTACCGCCAGCTGGGATTCTATCAACCGTACGCCTCTTAAGGAACTACCAGTAGATTCTCCGAACAAAACACCAAGAACACCCAAAGGCACTATGGAGCCGCTTGAAACATCGTCTACTTCTTCTGCAATAGACGACATGGAGACACCCACAAAGTCCAGGCGAAGGAGGAGCACTGAACTCGGTGGGGGTCAAAGAAGTGGCAGCCCTACGCTAAAGATGAAGCGAGTGTCACCTGGCAGCGGGAAGAAGAAGGTCATGCTTGAAATTCCTGACTCTGAAGACGAGGAAGACGAAAACTTTGACGGGGATGAAAACAATGAGAACGCCTTATTCGCTGGTGCTGAAACGCAACTCGTGATGGGCGAGATTGCTTCATCAGAGGAAGAGGCGACCAGAGCACCCTTATCTTCTGTGAAAGCTACGAGATTTGCTACTAAACGACAAGTTTTTGCAACCATCTCATCAGAGGAATCATCGGGCTCTCATGGTCAAGCATCGATCTCATCACTACCACCTCTTACCAGTTCACGACCTACTACACTTCCTCCCACGTTCCCTCTGCTCTCAGCAACACCACAGGCCACGAGACGCCCCCGCCCAGCAAAGCGCGTTCGCAAACCTATCCATCGTCCCCTTCCGCCAACGCAAACTCAGCCATTGGAATCGCAACGTGTGCCCCTGGCCACCCTCCAAGCACTCCCTCCTGCGTCTGCTCGCACAGACGTCCTTCTTCCACTTTCCCAAGATATTATCGACGATGTGCTAGAGGGTTATCACGCTGATCTCATTCTCAACTTTAAAATCCCCGCACAGGTTGTTCGCTTCTGGTTATACGATGGGGAATTACTGCGTTTTATGGCCTGTGCTGACCCCGGTCGTGTTACTGAAGGCCCAGCTTTTCGTTATCACTTAACTCAAGTTTACGAACTTAACAACCCTGTGGAGGGAGATGATATGCAGGAAGAGGGCTGGATTGACGGCGATGTTGGTCGTTATGTTTATTTTCCACCCGCTGTCGTAGGTCAGCTACTCTGGAACTTGCGACACGCTCTCTTTAAAGAGACCACTTCAGGAGATGAACCGACACAAACCCAGGCTATCGTAGATGAGGATGATGGTGCACGAGTTGACCTCTTTGCCAACTCGTCACAGGCTCTTCCCACGGATAGGAACCCAACGGCCACATCACCTACGTCGAGCATGAGCGAGTCACTGCAACTCGAAGCCCAGCTTCAGAGGGACTTCGCTCACTCAACGCAATTCCCTACCTCGGACGATATTCTTGTTCCCTCCACCCCAGAGGAGGAAAACAACAACAATAACGAAAATACAACTCCTCCAACCACCCACGCACCCTCGTCTCCCACAACTATCAAACCTCCTCCCCGTAGAACTCCCCGTTCAGCATCCTCCTACCGCGCTTCTCGCCCTGCCCTGAGCAGCGCATCTAAACGACCTGCCGTCCGCCCATCTCAGGCAACCACAGTTTCCCAAGCTTCTACCCCTGAGAAGCAGCACTCGTCATCTATCCACCGCCCACCGCTACACTCGTCCAGCAGTATCGGGCTTCCCGAGAGCCTCTTAGAGGATGATGACGATGACGCGATACGTCTGTCATCGGGATACAATCCAGGCTCATCGCAGCTGCTAACAAAGAGCCAGATGCTGCCGGACAGCCTGATACGTGATGATACAAGGGTTCCACCTGAGATCTGGGACTCGGATGATGATGATAATGAACGACTCTAGACTTTTGGCGTGGCGTTTCGATTTTTTGCCGTGCTTTCTGTACCTTTGTTCTGGGTCATGTGCGGGCTGGGTCGAAATGAAGGACACATAATGGCAACGTCTTTCGCCGTTTGGACATGTATGGATGGACTGCGAGCTTTGGAGTTACAGTAGGAACATCAACTGGGGAAAGTTAACCAATGATATCATAAGTAATCGACACAAATCAACATAAGCAACTATACAATCAATGTGATACGGGTAGACCCAAACACACAATTTCATCTCTATAACTACTTTACCCGAAGGCGGTATCTTGATCACTGCCCTGCTTCCCTCCATTAAACCTCGGGAACGAGGCTTCAAAAAGTAAGTCATGCCATTCCTGTGGTTCTCATCGAAAAAATAGTCCTGCGCCGTCCCCCAAGCCATGCAATATTGTGTTACTGTGGGCGCCACGTAAGATGCCTTGTCTATTTCCATCATTCCGGTCCATTGTGGGGCTAGTGTTATTTCATCAGGGGCATCAAGCAAATATGAAAACTTTTCCTGCCAAGTCGTCCAAGAAAAGAAGCCTCGTTGCATTGTTCTGCTGCTAAAGTTCCATTAAAGGATCTCAGCACGTTGTCATGCAGCGTTTAGCAAAATAGACCAATCTATGACAGATGGAACGCTCCTTGGCCTTCCTTGACTGCTGTGAAAAGCTGCTTCTTCATGGTCTCGATGGTAGAGTAGTCTGGAAGCTTCAGGTAGTTGACACAGGTCATGACACTGGGGAGGTAGTCATCAGAAGTATAAGGGTGTTCACTAGGTTTGCAGACCACCGTGAACATGGGTGTCAAAGACTTGAATCCTGGAAAGAATTAGATAGAAATCAAAGAGGTCAGTAAATTAAACATACCTCCGATAGGAAGCTTTGGACTTCCAGTAGTGAACTGCAAAAAGTCACGGCGTTGCGAGGCGTCAAATTCGCTCATCGTGTGGAGCAGATTCTTGACGGTCTTGCTATCCATGTTGAAACCATGGTCGGCCTTGATTGAATCAAGAAGAGCTAATGAAATGTTAGCATCAATCACAAGAAGCAATAGGGGTCAACGTACTCTCAAGCGACCAATCCTCGTCAACACGGCCGAACAGGGTAACAAGCTCATCTGGGGTGAAAGCGCTCAGTGCTGAGTAAGGGAATACCTGCGAAAAACCGGCGCGGAATGCATCTACTTGGCGACGAACGCCAGATCCAAGAGTCATGTCAATGACCTTCTCCAGATATGAGTCTACATTGTCAATGGTAACTCGTTTCTGAGAGCCATCATCCTCCAGCTGGATATTTGGGTAACCGGGCAAAGTGAAGTCGAGACATAGGTCTTCAAGTTTGACGCCGTCAATAGTAATGTTCTCTGTATCAGCAACCTTTTGAGCTGGGGTGCGGTTGGGATCCTCGTCTATTTCTTTCTTAGCCAAAGAAAATTGCTTGATGGCCTTCAGTGAGCGGGCAAGACCAGGATCAACTATTTTTACAGCCCCGAGTGATGGCTTGACTCCAGACGAAGCGGCATCTCCAATCCGGAAAAAGATTGGATTGAAGTGCAGGTCAATGATTCGGGAGTCGATCATGGATCGAGCAACAAACTTCCCAAGCATCTTGAATAGGTGCAAGATCCGCTCTCCATTAGGAGTTCCAGCCTCTTCATCGCTTTGAGGTCGAGGAAAGAGCCCGGTTGCTCCAGACACAAACTCATCAGAGCCATTCGAATCAACCTCACGCCATAACTTGAGCTTCTTTTTCGAAAACTCTTTAGAGACAGTTGAGTAGAATTCAAGGGTGGGACCAAGACCAGTGCCCACTTCCTCAAAGTACTCAACTTCGAGAATACTCTGGGAAGCTCCATACAATTCCATGACCTTCAAGGCCGACTCTAAGATCTTTTGGCGAGAGATCCTAACCTTTTGTCGCTGAAGGCGACCAAGGAATGGCCGTTCATTATTCCGGTCTCTTCGGTTTTCTTCCGCTGACTGAGTATTCTGCCACCTGGCCATCGATCGAGCATATCCGAAGGATGTAGACTGGAGGAAGAGATGTCGAGTCTCGAACGGGAAGAGGAAAGGGTAAAGGCGTGCCAAGTCTTCCGCCCAGCTGGGTAAGCAGTTACTAGCGACAATTAGGGGTTCCTCCAGCTGACGGTTAAGCTTCGCAGTTAGCTTCGTGTTGACGAATTGTGACAAAGGCTCAACGTTGAGGCCAATAATGCTGTTCTTCTTCTCAATCAGAACGTCTTCGATGTTCGAGTTGAGATCGTGGAGGATATTCAACAAGCGCAGAATCGACGACGTTGTTGGATGCTTTGCAAGCGACGCGGGGATCCCATGTTCATCTTCACCATCAGCCTCCGTGTTAGAAGAGAATGAAAGAGATTCTGCAGGAGGTGGCCCAGGAACACGCTTAAACTTGATAGGGTGCACAGTCGACCAAAGGCTTCGACTGAGGTGCTCATCTGAGTTCGACGCAGAGGTGTGAACAGCGCGGTATATCGTGGTTTCGTTGGGGATCAGCTTGTTATCAAGACTGAATTCTATGTGCCAGTTTTGAGGCACAGCCTGGAGAGCAGATGCATAGGACATCGACCTTGATGATGATGCTGCTGGAGTAGGTGTACCCTGGGTGCCAGCAGAGGGACCTCCCGCACGGCTGGGTGCTCCAGATCCGGTTGGGGTTGCAATCCTAGTACCATCTTCCTTGCGTGCCGTGACATGTCCGCCCGTAGCGACCTCCATGTTCACAGCAGAAGTGTCGTCAGGCGTTGATTCGCCCTCCATATCTTCTTCAAGTTCGCCAACAATGGCATCTAATGCGCTGCTTTCTCCGACATCCTCGTCATCAGTTAACTGCTTCTCATCGGCGCATTCTAGTGTATCCTGCATTTCCTCATCATCTGCTGGTGGTGGTCGAGGGACTGGAGGTGTGCTTGCAGCACCATGTCGTCGGGAGGAGCGTCTAAGTGCCCCTTTCTCCCGGGACGGTCCGGCAGTTTGATCCGGTGTAGCGGGGGCAACCTGCGATTTCGATTTGCGAGAACTCGACGGCGTCGGGGCAACAGGTGGTGGGGGTACCGGGGGTCCGCCCGAGAATGGGCTTGCTCGTTCGGCCACTGCAAGACGGGCTGCCGCTGCACTACTAAGGGGAAGGCCTGCGCTGCTGGCCATTGCAGCAAGTGCTCGAGCTACTCCATCCCGACGGGAACCACGAGGTCGCTCCGTAATCCTGGGCCGCAGATAATCATCAAGGGATTTGAAGGTTGCAATAGCGTGAATCGAGACCATGATGTTGCGGTAAGGTCGCGGAATCTCGGATTCATCATCAGCAACAAGACGAAGTCGAATTTGCTTTCCAAGCATGGAGGCGGGGCTGCTGTGGTTGCCGTCAAATGTATTATGATGCACCGTGATTACCTCGAAATGCTCTGACCTACTAAGCAAGTCTTGAAGCTTGTGGATCATGACGCTGAAAGGCGTAGCCGGAGATTCTGCGGTTGCAGTTTTGGGCTTCGATTTGACGGTATATGCCATGAAGACTTCTAGGAATGTCGACTGGGCAGCACGAGCCAGTTCCTCATCGGGATTGCTGAAGATATCAAGAAGAACGCGCACGAGGCCGGATGCCAGAAGTTCTGCGCTAGTAACACTCTCCAAGACGTCTGTATCGAAGGATGATGCAAGTTTGGTAAACAATTCCTTTCCCTTATCGGCCACAACGTTTCCAGACGTCCGTTCAAGATAGAAAGTTTCCAGCTCACCAGCCAACTCTGAAAGAGCCTCAAGGATTGCCGTTGCCTTTGTCTTCATTTCTTGGCCGTGACCTTCAGTTTCATGGGTCTCCAAGAACTTCTTGGCGACGTCTCGAGTTCGAGACTTCATGGACCGTACATCGGAGACAAACCGATGAAGAGGTACTTCTAGGGACATCGTAGATCCTCGAGAACTGACAGGGGATATATCTTCGTTTTGCGCTTCGCCGTTTTCGATTTCATGCTCTTCGTCATCTTCATCGTCAGAAGACTCTCGCTCTTCATCTTCTTCATCCTCATCGTGCTCGGATTCCTGGTCGGAGGATTGTTCGTTCTCTTGTTCAGCTGCTTGTTCATCGTGACCCTCCTGTTTTTCGCCCTTTTCCGGCTTCTCCTCAACGGGGTCCTCCTCTTCAGCAATTTTGGTGATTTCGAGAAAGACTCCTTCGCGGTAAAATTGATAACGATAGATCTTGTCAAGTCGACTGAGCAACAGCTCGGCCGCTTGGAGACCAAGCATAACAAGAGATGCATGATCTTGTTGCGAAAGAATAGATGCCAAGAAAGAAGCATATGGGACTGGGATCAGCGCCTCAACTAAAATGTCCTCATCAAGATTGGAGAGCATCTTCAGCTGAGCTGTGAGTACCTTTTGGCGAACGCTCAAGTTGACAGTGCTGGAAAAGGCGTCCGTCAGGGTAGGGAAGATGATGAGAGCGAAACGGCGAACTTCGTCCTTGCATTCCTCCAGGAGCTCGATACGTTTCTCATTTGTCGTCCTGCGGCTTCTTCCCGCACCAGATGCAGGGTTTGTGGCCTCTGCAGAAGCTTGCAGTTCAACGAAATCACCGAACGACGGGTCAGCGTTTCGTGGTAGGTTAGGTAGCAGTTCGCAAATAACATTCAGCGTTTCAATTATCTGTTCTCGAGGTCGATGGATGAGAGCTTGCATGATTACAACACTGTCCAGCTTGGAGGCAACATCCTCAGTGCCGCTGGGTGGTGATACTCCTGTAAGGATCTGGTACAATGTCTCTACCACGTTAAGCTTGAAAAGCTCTGCGGAAAGACGAGGACTAGCTCGCGCAGTAAAGGCCAGAACCCGAAGGAACTGAGTATGGATGCTGGAGCTGATCATGTTGGTCGTACCGGGAACAAGAAGACGCAACACGCCCCTAAGAAGGTCCACACTAACAAGTTCCTCGAGCTTGGAAGGATGGTACTTGAAGCTCTCCACGATTCCGGAAACGCAAAGCGAGGCTTGTTCCACGACTCGCTGGTCACTGCTATTGAGAACGTTAAGAAGTGTAGGCATTACATCTCGCACTACAGGGAAAGAGTCCTCGGGAATGTTGCGGCAACAGTTTGCTGCTGTAGTAACAGCGGTTCTTTGCGTGCCAGTAGCGAAGAAGTCGAGGTAAGAAAGACAAGCAGTGAGGCCGCCTTCGCGAACAATGCTTGTAGGATATTCGACTGATATTTTCTCCAGTGTGCTCAGGGCCTGCTCAGCCAAATCGATAAACGATATTTCAAGAAGTTTCTGGCACAGGACTGGAACAGCGCTTCCGTAGACGACATTAGCAACGCTAGCGGGCAACGCCTCCATCAGGTTTGCCAAGCAGCGACAAGCTAGCAGCATGATCTCGGGACTTTCTTCCTTATTCATCAGAGTAACCAGCTCCTTGACATAAGCATCGGGCGAGAAGTGGCCAGAGAGGTTGTCTTCGTTGGAAACCAAAAGTATCTCTGACAGCTCTTGCAGAGCTATTAGCTGTACTGAGAGATCGTCTACTCGCAGATTGTGAAGGATTTCCCGGAATCGAGACGTGAGGCCAGACATCATCCCTGTTAGTGCTCTGAGAGTACTGGATAGACTGCCTGGATGGCCACTAAATCCGCCAAAAGGATCATCTTCGTCGCCGTCACCGTCGTCTTCGTCATATCTTCGTGATCCTTCCTCATCTTCATCATCGTCATTATCTTCGCTATCGTCATCGTCCTGGTGGTCGATCGGAGGAGGCGGAGGAGGCGGCGGGCCTGGATCTCTGTTCTCGTCGGTACCTGTCATAGGTGTGTCTTGGTCAACTGCGCTGTCAAGGTTTCGCTTCGACCGTCGGGTGGTCAGGGTTGCACCGGGTGCCGGTTCTGCGGGATCAGTTAGTTCTACTCTTGAGTATAACCCAGTTTCCGCATGGTTTACGAACCTTGAGCAGGTCCTGTGGTCTTCTTGGAACGGCTAGATTTTCTGCTGGAAGAGCCTGAAGGAATGGAGGGTTCCGCAGGATGCGCAGATCCGGGGCGGTCATTACTAATAAATGTCAATACTATGATTCCGGTCCTCGAGCACAGCCGTATCGCAATCAAGACTTACTCCGGGCTGTCCATATCTGCAGCGGGTTTTCCTTTTCGCCGAGATCTGGGTGCGGTATGGTGGTTACTATTAGCGTTGGAGGAGGAAACACCTTCGGGGATCTTTTGTCTCTTGGACCGTCGACCTGAAGACCCAGAGGATAATGCGTCGTTTGGGCTCTTTTCAGTGGCGTGCCCTTTTCGCTTGCGTGAGGATGGAGTAGTGGAGGGTACGTTCGGAACGTCAGCAGCGGCAGGAGCAGAATTATTAGTTTGGCCTGCCTGACTCGCTGCCTGACGAGCCGAGGATCTGGTGATTCTAAAAGACATAACTGTCGTGAGCTTTGTCCTGACGATGCATGTGGAAGTAAAGGCAAATATTGGGGAAGATGCGTGAGATGAGGTTGGCGAATGACGTGGAAAGGTGGTGGGAGAGAAGGGAGATGTAGCACAAGCAGGAGCCCTGGCCGAAAGTTAAGGCTTCGAAGACAGTGTTTGCTCTGCAGCTGCGTGAGTTATGGTCAAGGATGACAGAGCTTTGTCAATCCCAAAGGCTAACAAACAGCTAGACAACCACAAGAAGCCGTGGACCTGGACTCGGCAGCTGACTACAGATAGGCGTGCGGCTTGCTTGGGAATGGTGAAATGCGTTTTGTCTCGAATATGCGTGAATCAGCTACGTAGCAGAGAGCCACGAGCCAGCCAACGGAACCACGGTCGGTCAGTGCTAGGATGACGAGGGTGTCTGTCCCGTTTGAGCAACGCAAAGAGCGGAGAGCGATGGAGTGAATGACGGCCGAGGCGGAGACAGGCAGAGACGCAGACGGATGATACAAAGAGGTGAATAAATGAAGAAGTGCGAAGGGCAGTGCAGTGCAGTGAAGTGGCAGACGTCAAGGATGAAGATGGCTGATGGGGGGGAATGGATAAAAGGGTTGGCCCTACCTCTGGGCTGAAGAAACGGCGGTAGCGGGTAAGAAGCTTGTAGTTGAGGTTGTCGAGTTAGAAGGAAGTCGCACTTCGTTATCACCTGCCGATGTTCGTTCTGCCATGCCCAGACGACCTACGCCATCAGGAAGGCAGCGGGCAGGCGTGGGCGCGGCGGGGTCGTGGTTTCTCTCCGAAGTCGAGAAGGCAATGGATAGATGACGAGAGCAATAGCGGTTTATCGTTTAGTTACGGTGTAGAGATGGGTTCCTTAAGGGTTATTTCTGTGCGGCAGATGAAGCCAAACTCCGAGTTACAGGATAAAGATCTCTACCAAAGAAGTACCACTCAAAGGGGAGGAAAGGGTGGAAGGAGGCGAGAGGTGAGTGGTGTTTTTGGGTTTACAGATACGAGTCTTGTCTGGGGGAGAGGGAGGATGATGGCACCGCACCGCACCTTAATCTGGTGGTTGACGGCTGGACAGTCCGGCTGGTCAAGTCGGGTTGACGAGTGAGAGGTGGTGGCGGACTCCACTATCTGCGGCCCTCAATGACACAGCACAGCACAACACACAGAAGAAAACAGGCACTGATGGTACTACGCTTGCAATAAAGTTGGAGACTTGCCATGTATCTGACACGCTCCAAGGTGCACTGTGAATCTCTCAACGAAACCACAGCCTTATCAACCGCAAGCATCCATGCACTGTGCCGGCTAGAGCGAGGGGCTGAGGGGCTCCTTGTCGTATCACGGCTGAGTCTTGTCTCGGCCTGTTTGTGCTGTTTTCTACGGAGTAGAGAGCGTGGTCATCATCCCTTTCCGTCTTGTGATCATTATTTTGCACTCGATCTATATAGTTGGTGGTAATGTTTCTCAAACTATATTGAAATCTAAACTAGTATCTACTTCCATCAGGACACAGCCCAAAGTTGAGTTGTTCATTATTACATGTACCAATATCATCAAGGTACGGCTACCTTAGTACTAAGGTAAGGTCCATTCTCACAATTGGCTGTGGCGCGGCCCGCTGAGACCCACTGAAGGCCGCGCTAAGGTTGCAATAATCATCAGCATCGGAAATTGCACGGCCAGACGACTCAGAGAGCCTCAAGTTCCATTACAAAAGTCAATGGTGCTTGATATAAATGACTATATTATAGCATAGATAAGATTGCTCCCTGAATATAATTCATTCAAGCTAGCCTGTGTTTCCAAATAATTAATTCTGCGACTGTTTCGGAGTTTGTTGGCTGCCCGTGAGACAACAGAGCATGAGCTTCACCTGTGATAAATAAAGGAACAGGCAACTGGGTAATTAATTGTTTCAAATCTAAGCTTATTATAGCTTCTCAACATAAAAACAGATAATGATAGGCCGCCCTGAGCTTCAACATAAAGATACCACAACCGACGATAAGTTGGTCATTTATTGGCGTTACACATAAAAAAGGCAAATCACGCGGTGCACCACTCATTGAATTGTTCAGTTGGCTTGAATTAAAATTGCATTTAACGTTTATTTCTGGTTGACCTTGCATCAAGTATTCGTCACCATTACCATGTCTATCCTATGGCTTCAAGCTATCCTTGCCGCCCTCATATTCAGCAACATCATACTCCTCAGGATACTTATCCAGCATCTCCTTGAGTTCTATCATCTGTGTCTTCAAATCGGGTGTCAGCTCCTCATAGATATCCTCAAACATGCCTCGAATCGGTGGCTTCTTCTCCTTCTCTGCCTCACTAAATGCCTTTAAGATCTCTTTGCGTAAATCAGTTCGGGCCTCTTTCTCCTTGGCCTCGTCCCAGATACCTTTGGCTTCCATCCACTTGCGCAGTCGTGTAATGGGATTATCACGGCGCTTCCAGTCTTCGACTTCGACGCGGGCACGGTAGGCGAAAGAGTCGTCGGATGTGCTGTGATGCGAGACACGGTAGGTCATGCACTCAATGAGAATTGGCTTGCCGCCGTCTTCAAGAGCCATCTCGCGAGCCTTCTTGGTAGCTTCTCTGACGGCCCAAATATCATTGCCGTCTATGCGAATGGTATCAATTCCGTAGCCAATACCACGGCTGGCAATACCATCACCACGGTATTGATCCAGCGTTGGTGTTGAGATGGCATAGCCGTTGTTTCGGCAGATGAAGATAACAGGGCAAGATCGTGTAGCTGCAATGTTGAGGGCAGCATGGAAGTCTCCTTCACTAGCCGCACCCTCGCCAAAGTACGCCGCTACCACACGGGCCTTGGAATTGGGATCTTGGAGTTTTTGCATTTTAAGAGCGTAGGCGGCACCGGAAGCTTGAGGAAGTTGTGTTGCTAGCGGTGACGAAATTGAATGCTGTGTCATTATATTAGTTTCGACTTTTTGAGTCTGGCTTCCAGGGTACTCACAATATGCAGCTCCTTGCTTCCATAGTGAACAGGCATGCTTCGTCCTCGACTTGGGTCGTCTTTGTTGCCAAACAATTGGCTCATAAAGTCCTTTGCTGTGAATCCTCGCTCCTTAAACACGCCTTGCTCTCGATATTGGCAGAACATGACATCGTCCTTATCCAGGACGCTTGAGCTACCAATGCTAACAGCCTCTTCGCCAGCGCTGACCATGTAGAAGCTCAGTCGGCCTTGTCTTTGCGCGTCAAACATTATCAAGTCCATGATTGAAATGAAGACCATATCTTTGTATAAACAAATAACCTCCTCGTCAGAGATGTCAGGCTTGAACGATTCATCCACCACCACTCCATGCTGGTCTACAACGCGATACGTCGACAAGGCAGGATACGACTCGGGATCTTCGAATTTGAGCGAGCTTGTGAAAGCGCTCTTCAATGCACCAGGAAAGGAGACAAAATTGGAATTCGGTCGCTGCGATACACTGCTGGCTGATCGAATAGCAAGGGGTGTCACGCGTGGTCTGGAGAGGGTTGCCCTCCGCAGGGCAACTTGGCGCAGAGACTTCATGCTGTATGTATGTGGGTGCTTGTTTGTTGGAGGATCAATTAGAATCTGGGCTGTGTTTTCCTTTATTCAGATTACTGGAACTCAATAATATGCTAACTTAGATAACTGACCATATTACCGAGGGGTTGCTCTGTCTGATACCGCGAGGAAGCGACGTCATCCTGAGCCGACTCCAACCCGCGAAAGCCGAGACGGCGAGACAGCAATAAGCCGTGGTTTGACGATGTTCGGCACTCCCAGCCAACAATTGACTCCAGGCCTACTAACTTGTTCGGTAATCAGATTTAATTTCTTGTGAGACCTTACACAGCCTCCTGATCTACTAGTCATTCATCATGATATCTGAGTGCCCGCCATTAATCCCACAATAACCATGAGGACCCTGACCTATCCCCCACACAGTTCTTATCGGCTACCCCACACCCACGATAAACTCCAGATCTCCATAGATGGATCTAGACTCTGGCACTTTAAATGCAGTTGTCGCCAGCTGCCAGTCTCTCAACAGTGATTCAGTGTCAACGACTGCCTAAAATATCATCTAACAGCGCACTATGGCAACCAGACCACAATCACATTATCTAGGTAGTTATGATAATAGAGAGACATGTTTGACTTTCCACGTTCAATATCTCTGCAACTTAACGTCGTGATCTCGAAACACACATCACCTGCAATATCATCCGCCTCATTCTTTTCAGAAGCTCGTCAAAATGGTCACTACCCCAGCAGCCAATATCGCTCTTATACTTCTCGCCCTCTTCTTCGTTTTCGCAGCCCTTACTTGGTGGATGAAGTCCCAAGTGCACGACTTCGTTCGCGCCATCATTCATGGTCAACAGAAGCGCAAGGGCAATGCTTCCACTGTTGCCAACTCTGGCGAAAGCTCTGTCTAAGGTAAGACCAAAGACCTCTCTATCCAGTTCCTCAAACATTTATCTTGACTCGACACAATATGAAACTATCAGCCACAGTGGCTACAAGGCTGGAGCGCCATGACTTGGACCCACTAACAAAATTCCATCTCTCAGCCTCGTATGATTTTCGAACTGACCTCAAGCCAGAGCTTCCCATTACTTCCGAGGCCCAACCACATTCACAATGGCCTCACGCACAGCTCTCCGGGGATTTTCCCGCTCATTGAACCCCTCAAGATCCTCTTATACCTTTGTCCGCCCATTCTCCTCCACCAATGCCATCCGCGGAAACAACACAACGCCTACGTCTGATCGCCCTACCCACTTTGGCTATGAGACTGTCACAGAGGCCGAGAAGCAGCAGCGAGTTGCTGGTGTCTTTACCAGTGTCGCCGAGTCTTATGATAAGATGAATGATCTTATGTCTCTGGGTATACATCGTTTATGGAAGTACGTTGATACTATTATACCGCACCCAATACAGCGGAGTTAATAATTGAATCCAGGGACTACTTTATCTCTTCCCTCAACCCTGGTGCTACGAACCCCCCCGGTCAGCCTCAGCGCATCCTCGATGTTGCTGGTGGAACTGGAGATATTGCTTTCCGTCACCTTCAGCACGCCCACGAGCTTAACTGCAACCCCAATGTCTCTGTTATCATCTCCGACATTAATCCCGATATGCTAGCGGTTGGTCGCCAGCGTTCTCTTGCTCTCCCCGCATCCCACCAGTCCGCTCTGTCTTTCCTAGAGGCAAACGCCGAAGTCCTCCCTTCTCAAATCGAGGGTAACTCGCTCGATCTTTACACTGTCGCCTTCGGTATTCGAAACTTCTCCAACATCCCGGCAGCTTTGAAGGAGGCCCATCGAGTGCTCAAGCCTGGTGGTGTGTTTGCTTGTCTCGAGTTCTCGAAAGTCGACAAGCACCCCATATTCAACACTATCTACAAGCAATGGTCTTTTAAGGGCATTCCTCTGATCGGGCAGCTCGTGGCAGGGGACCGTGATAGCTACCAGTACCTGGTGGAGAGTATTGAGAGATTTCCCAGCCAGACCGAGTTCAGAAATATGATCAAAGATGCTGGTTTCGCCGTTGCTGGAGAGGGTTATGAAGACCTGACTGGCGGTATCGCCGCTATCCACAAGGGCATGAAGCCTGTATGAGGAGGCTCATCTCATACGCACGTAATTTAGTCTGTAAAATAGATAGTCCATCAGTCACGATATGCATCACGAGTAGTCAATCAACCAGAGTCTAGCATTGTACAAACAGGAAGTCAATTCATTCCAAATCGCCCTCAGCCCGATCCCCTAATCCAGCTTCCATAAAAGTCATCAGCACATCCACGTCCCCGAGATGCTTTCAGAGCCCAGAACGATGTTTTTAATTCTCTTCGCAACTGAACTCCATACAGGTCAAAACTAAAGCAGTCGCGCCCTCGATATCAAGGGTTGGCGACTCCGAAATCTCATTAGGTACACGATACATGAAAACGAGGTGTGTAAATGGTCCTCGATTTTCCTTTCTGTCCCTTGAGCCCCTATCAGATAAGGTAAAGGCGAGACAAACAGGTGGTGCCAAAATAAAAAGGCAAGGTGTAGTAACAAGGACATGGAAAACAACATGGCCTCATGGTAGAAGATTTTGTAATAGCACTCAGATGCTGAGTATAACTTAATCAGCGGCAGGTGTGGAGGGAGCCGCAGCAGGCGAAGAGGTGCCTGTCTCGCCCTTGA
The DNA here is from genome assembly GCA_012932025.1 of Fusarium austroafricanum. Classification (NCBI taxonomy): domain Eukaryota; kingdom Fungi; phylum Ascomycota; class Sordariomycetes; order Hypocreales; family Nectriaceae; genus Fusarium; species Fusarium austroafricanum. The sequence goes on from JAADJG010000177.1 coordinate 51,869, forward strand.
GACCTCCTCGACCGCGTCCACCACGTCCACGGTCGCCACCACGTCCTCCGCGACCGCCTCGACCACCGCGTCGGTTAGATTCAGAATCGCTAGCGCCTCCAGCACTGCGATATCCACTGGTGTTGGTGGCTCCGCCACGTCCGCTGGCACCCCAGTTACCAGCACCGCCTCGGTTGGCATATGTCTTGCCCTCACGATGTTGGAAGATCTTAACCAGAGGCTTGGACCGGTCCTCCTGAGTTCTAGTCTTGACATCCTCGGGAAGTCTGGCCAAGGCGGCATCACGGTCCTCAGTTGTCTTGAACTGAACGACCTTGTTAGAGTTACCCCACTTTTCAACCTTGAGGATCTTATTCTTGTCCTCTTCGCTGAATAGTTCTCGGCATTGATCCTCTGTGCTAACATTCATGATAAAGAGGCCAATAATATCAGAGGCGGGTGTCTTGGGAACAGGAGAAGAAACGCGCTCAGGGTGGGCAGAGCCGTTAGCTCCAGGAGCAGTGGTAGACTTCTCGGAGTCTTTGCTGGGGGGAGCGGGAGCGGGGCTGGTCGAGCTTGGGGCAGGCTGGGGGGTTGCTGGCTTAGGAGGGCCAGGCAGAGGAGTCGCAACAGCAGGCTTAGCGGGCTGTACTGCCGAAGGTTGTCGGCTTGTAGGAGGGAGTGCGCTTGATTGAGTGGAAGGAGGCGCAGGAGAAGGAATTCCAGCAGGGCCAGCAGTAGTGGGAGGGAGACTAGGTTGCTGCTTGGAGCCACGGTGGGAGAAGTTGAAGCCTTGAGCGCGCATCTCGGTGCCAATACGTCCATCCTGGATCTCGAGAACCAAGTAACCGAAAGCCGCATCAGCAAGATTGAAATTCCACATGTTCTTGAAAGCACTCTCATCGACCTGTCCGAGGGAAGTCTGGCCAGCAGCAGGGCCGCCGAAGGGGTTGCCACCAGCGGCAGTGGTTGGCATCTTCTCGACAATCTGCAAAGCGTTCTTCAAAAGGTTCTGTTGGGCCTCGTTTTGCTGAATAGCGGGTTCCACCTCACTCTTGACTGTCTCCCATACATCATTGAAAGAAGCCTTGGAGGCAGCAAGCTTGCCTCGGTAATGGTCAAGAGTAGGGTTGACGCTAAACTCATTGTAAGAGCTACCATATCGGAAGTGAAGTCCGGCAGAAATAGAGAAATCGGCCTTGAGTGTCACTGAAAGTTGGTTCAGAATACCCTCACGAGCAGGGGAGGCATGTGTGACAAAGATTCGGGTTTCGGTAGGATCGTAAACACGGTGCGCGGTGTCGACAAGCTCGCCCATTTGCAGCAGGGTTGTCCACATAGTTCCTTGACCTCCCGCAATAGTAGTGCGGCCTTCACCATTGTCAAAGAGCTTGTGCATGACAACAGCACCACCAAGACCAAGTAGTCGCAACTTGACACCACCAACCTCCAATAGCATTGATCGAGCCTCATCGATAATATGCAGGTTGGGGATCTTGTACTCGCCAGTTCGGAACTTCTCTAGTACTCGGACATCTTCACAGGCACCCCAGACCGTATAGACAGGGACATCAAGCTTTACCTCGCCGCTGATAAGGAGAGGCAGCTCCGAGAGAGGAAGCTCATTGGGAGCAAATCGGGTTTTGACGGGACCTGGACCACCTTGTTGAATAGCCTTCTTGACGGGCTCGGAAATCAGAGGCGAATACTGGGCAACATGCTTGAGCGTCTTATCGGCGATTCGTTCCAGGGAAGTGTCGTCGTAGAAACCGAAATCACCAGTGTGGATGATATGGTCAGCTCGGGCTTGTTTCGCAAGTTCGTTGAGTGATCTCAGGTTTCCTATAGCGATGTTTAGTACTCATCCGTCTGCTTCTTCTATAACCACCAACCTCGAACATCGGCAATGCACAGAACTCTTAGGGGACCAGTCTGAAGGACACGGCCTTGGTTGGGCAACAGTGGTGCAGCACCGGTAGGGGGAAGACCACTTGCACCGTTCTGGAGGTAGCCTGGGCCCGGGTTATTGTATGCTCGCTGCTGTTGATTATATGTTAGCTAAAATTCTAGTGCACAACCAAGTGCGCAGTCGGTATAGTTGTTGTTTTATGAAAGTGCATAGTGACATGGAGTTGCGGATCTCAAAGCTGAGGCCGTCCAACAAGGCGCAACAGCGGGACAACACGCGAGCGGGGAGAACACAGGTGTGATAACAAGGCAATATGGGAAGTGCGAGAAGGAAAGATATGGTCGTGAACCATCGGCAAAGGCGCTGAAAATGATGCGAAGCTGGCGTTTGTTTCCAAGGCCTTGAACGGTACGGGGGAGATGGGCAAGTTGCGGATAATGAAGGGGCCATCTCATGGGGTAGCACTCACAGCAGCCATTCTATCAATCAACTGATTCTATGCGCTCAAAGTCGGTCGGGGAATTCGCGTGCTCGGATAATCGCGCGGATGGTGAGAAGGAATGCTCTGTTGGTGAGATAGAGCTCCGAGAGAGGTTATGGATGGGTATCAAAAGGTGACGATGAGGAATGGAAGACAGGGAGGCAATCACGGGGAGGTGGATTTTCGCAGCTCTAGCAAGGCTACCTCAGAGGTAGAGATAATTTCTAGGTGGCCCCAAGAATCGGGAGACAATGGCTTTCCTCTTTTAGGCTTAGCCCCATCAGCTTTCACCTCTGGCGAGGTACCAGTCCTTAGACCAGGGGAGCTCAACCTCGATGTTGCTCTATTCGGTTAATGGTCGGCAATCAGATCTGGCCGTCCGTTTCAATTGAGTTGTCTACCGTTTCGCGTTGACACGGGCACCGTTTGTGTGCAAGGTGCAACCTACCCTGAACAAAGCTATCAATATCAAGCCACAGAGAGTGGTGGACATAAAAGTCGAAGAGGAGCTAGTTCTTGCGCTATTTACAGTATAACTATATTTAATTGTCTAAATCTTGATCTGATTGTCGCTTGGGAAAAAAATCATATGCACCTGGCGTCCGCATCTCTTTCAAATAACAATGTTTGCCCAGTTGGTTGTTCAAGGAACAAACGCCATTATGCTGCATGCAGGCTATCTTAGTATGTCAGTACGTAAATTAACATGTCTGACAATACGATAGAAATTCATTTTATTGACCCGTACTTGACAGTTTGTGTACTTAGCTTGTAGCTTTTGTTTACTGCCATTTTAACATAGGTGATTTGCAAAGCGCCTTAACCAGGATATCACAAACCATTACGACGAAGTTCTACAGACCTCCATGGTTAACCACCGTAGTAGGTACTAAGCCAGGCAAAACTACACCCTATAAATATTACAGCAATTATTTAACCAACCTTCGAAGAATATACCATGACCATAAAGACATGATCATTAACTCGACAAATCCCACAAATTACAACATACCATTCTTGATACTCTCAAATGTTTATTTCCTTATCATGCTAAGTTTCTCGCTACCTAGATTCAAATGATATGCGATAGTTTGCGGAATTTATTGTACCAATACCCAAGTTATCGGAAATCTCCCCGCACGAGGCGAAGTATCGAATACTTACCCAGGTAGACGTAACCCATCCAGCGGGGTAGAAATGTCTTGGGGTTCAAGCTGCTGTTGAAGCTCGGATGTTACTTTGGAAGTTAGGATTCGTCATGATCAAAGCTGCACAATGGCTTGACGTCGGCCCAACAGATGTTATAGCACATAAGCCTCAAACTGGCCTACAAATAATTTGTAGAACAAGACCCGGAGATATACACCGCAAACTCTCAGAGAGAAGACATAAGAACGTATGGGGTTGGCCTTGGCTCCTGGGTATCATAGCTTTGTGCTGATCTGAGACAAGGATAACACCCACATGCCATCGATCATGCGGTCATAAGGCACTCAATCTAATACATAAGATCAATAGCGGGTAGATGATACACGAAACAGTATTTTGAGTAGGGGCTTAAATACATATGTAGGATGGAAGAGAGAATAGAAGCTGAAGATACTAGCCTTTTGGAAATATGTCCAACCAGATGAATGCTAGAACATTGAGGTTCTCAGATGAGAAACTGGTCTAGTAACTGAAATCTGGTAGTTGGGCTGGATTCATATATTCACAATTGAGTTAATTCGTCTTTATTACAACCAATTTCGAAATCTATTATCGAGCTATTTCATAGATCTATTTGGTATAAATAAGATAAATGACATACACCACTAGACCAAAGCAGAGGTCATGAAGCTCAATGAGCATGTGATGAACTGTGCGGTGCTGTTTTACTGATGGATAATTATAGCTCACACTAGAGATTCATTACGCAAAGTTTGAACAGAAAACAAGCCTCAACCGTGTCATTTGGTATGTGTTGACTGAACCATTGCTATGTTGTTTGGAACCTACCACAATAGCATAATAACAGACATTCCTCACACTGACGGGCTAATATACGCCATTATTCGGTCCTGTTACCATGACACCTGCCCCCTCAATGATATTAGCCGCTGTGTTGTGTGATATCCGCCATCCACTACAGATACAGTAGGTTGCCATGCGCACCACAGACGTGACAGGCAATATCGTACGTCGGATATGAAATTTCCTTTAATAATAAGACCAAGGAGAAAATGAGCTTGTCCGTCGGTGTCATTCTGGGCGAGCAAGGAACAGGATGGACCCTTTTTCAGGGCACTTTGTTCCAGGTTATGATTCGACGGGACATTAACCAGCCCAGCACAGACATTCAACAAGTGAGAAACTCAAAGCAAGGCTTCATGGCAGCATCCATAATTAACGGCTAGGCTGGTAAATACGGAGTACCTGACACATGATCGAATCATGCACAACGATATACACGCGTATCTCGACATGAAGACGAGTCGAGAATGGATATCCATCATGCTAATAATAAACATTTCCAATTGGAAGGCGCTCCCCGTTATAAATCAAATAACGCCCCAATTCCATCCCATCTGTCGCCTCGTATCAGCGGCACTGAACCACTCCGACGGTGACGGGCGCCAACTTTAGTGCACGATAGCGCTCTAATACAGTGGAATAGCGCCTGATGACCCGCTGTAAGCGCCCCCGCCACGTGACCACGACACGTCTCATGCCCCGGTCCAAGTACCGTTACCCTTTGATTGCATGTACCTACCCTTACCAGGGCTACCCAACTTGTATCTCGCCTTGGGCCTTGGACGAACCTCGACTGACTGTCTCCCTTGATCTGAGCCTTTGTCTATCCCAAAGAACACCCGTAGCCTCCTACCAGTTCCTCACGATCTCATCCTCCGAAACGACTCGAATAGGCGATATCACCCCACTACTCGGACACTAAGAATCCTTGACGGGCGGCATACAGATCAGCGGCTCGTCCTCATATTCTCCCCATGCGACAACAGACTTGACGACAACGCCGTCCCAGGAGGTGACCAAACCTCCCACTCTCTCGAGCCACCGACATTCCACTTAGTTGCGCCGCTTGTACTGTGGTGCACTAAGGCCCATGATAACTTAGAATCGACATTCAACATCGTTTTGATAGACAAACCAGGATACCGCAAACAGGCAATCGTGGGCGTGCAAGCCTCTGTTGAGGCCCACCCAGCCGTCGATGATGGTACGTCTTATTATTTACGTTCACCGAAAGTCAATTTTCTCGATATGATACTCGCAAGTATTGGAGCATGGTGGAATTACGTTCTGGTTTTTTATTTCGTCCCTGGTTCTTCAGTTTATCGCCACCCATGCTGATCTTCGTTTGTTGTCTGTATAGACATCATCTCGACCCCGCGGCGATGTTGGCGGCAGTTTTGCTAGCAGACGCGGCCATACTAGTCAGCTCTCCATTTCCGATCCAAGCCATCATGTCACCGAGGCTATTGGTACCCTATATGGTGATGAGGACGATTCAGGATCAGAAGGTGGCCGGCCGCTGAGTGTAAATCGACCGTTGAGCTTCATAGGAGGTCCGACACCATACCAAGAATCGCTCCCCCGACCGCCCCCCGATGATCGATTTCTATCCGTCGACACACGTAGACCACTCAAGCGAACTGATTCCGAATCGTCCGCTGGCGAAACATCCCCCATTAATGGCGACCCAACCAAGCGGCCTCACCCGCTTTCACCAAGCCAGCGCAGCAACTCATTCGAGCAAGGACCCAAATCACCGCTATCTCCTACGCTTTCACTCCGTGATGTTCAAGCCGACTCGCAGTTTTCTCTCACCAATATTGACAACCCGAATGATATTGCGCAGGAGTTGAGTAATTTACAGGCGCTCAGGCGCCTGTCGATGGATGTTGGAAATAATAAAGATCCGGATATGCCGCCTATGTCTTTAATGGCCATGCCGACGATAGCACCAAGCGGTGATGACGATGAGAACGATCCTTCGAGGCTACTCTGGGTCCCTGCAAGGGTGCACCCAGAGCTTGCCCCCGGCGAGTTTAAGTCATTCCTCGAAAACAGGGTTCATTCGATAAGACGAAGATCTGGCGATTCTTTTCTCTCTGCCGATACCGACAACAGCGAAGGTGACTCAGGGGCTGGGGGATTAAGACGAAAGAAGTCGATGCTGTCTCGGCAAATAGACAATTCAGGGGAGCGTTATGTTGATGGCGCTGAGCGATTAGAGCGAAAACGGACCAAGGGCCATAGCCATGAGCTCAGCCTGGAGGAGCTTGTCAAAGATCCTACAAAGGCCGTGCAAAAATTTGCACAGGAGTCTCAAGTGATGCCAACCGGGCCTGAGAGTAGTGCAGACGATATGCCGATCTTGCCGGCTGCCCCGGGTATGGGACTTCGTAGATCAACTCGAACAACATACCGCAAGGGCGGTAGTCTACGAACTGGGCCTCTTGCTCGAAGATCTGGGCATCGACAACAACCCAGCGAGGACTTCTCTCCTTTAGAAGCGCCACCAGGTCACGGCATTACACGAGTTCAATCAGAGCCTGTAGCAGAGAACTACTCACAACAAAACCGCACAGCTAAGCGATCAAATAAGTTCTCTCAGGAGTCCTTGGATGATTTCGATGCATATGATGAACTCCCGCAAGGCCACGAGCTCAAACGCGCAGACACGTTTCAAGACCAGCTACCAATCCGATCATCAGCGAGTCTCCCGACTATCGAAACCTCAACCCATCAAGATGTTCAAGATCAGACGGAACAAAAATTCCCCAAACGGGCATCTTCTCAAAACGCAAAAACCTACACTGTATCTCAGAGAATTTCCGATCATGAACCCTCTATAGAGGAAGAGCCCAGTCGCTCAAGTCGGCGAAGTGTTGGTCGGCAAGCTGCACCTCAGCCTGCACCGCAGCAGTATACTTCTCGATCTTCATACCCTCAAAGCCAATCTTTGAGTGATAATCTTGCGGCAAACCCTTCGCTCCTGCCTGGCAGTGCTGCAACTCGAACAGATAGCCTTACGTTTATACCGACACTGAACCAAGATGAGCAACGAAAACCAGACAAGAAATCCAAGAAAGATCGGGATGATGATTCAAGCTCTACCAAGTCTTCTGGAAGCGCCTGGAAATGGTTCAAGAGTACAAGCGATGACAAAGAAAAGAAGAAGGAAGAGAGCAAGAGGTCCAAGACCAAATCGCTTAGCGAAAGAGTTCAGGATAACGTGCGACTGGATGTCATCCAAACATCAATCGAAAAGAACGCACCCAAGGGCCGTGAGAGTCTTGTACTTGATCGTGATAATGTGGAAAGCAAATTACAGGAAGAGCGCAAGAAGGAGAGTCACCGCAAGAGCGAATCCAAGAGGGATAAGGACGGCAGCATCTTCTCATCAATTTTCGGTGGAAGCAAGAAGAAGGAAGAGAAGGAGCGGAACTCGAAGAAGACTCAACACCTTAAGGTTCCAGAGGAGCCAGTATATAAGCCTCTGGTCCCTGATGTCGATTATCACTGGACAAGGTTCCCGCTACTCGAGGAGAGAGCGATATATCGAATGGCCCACATAAAATTGGCCAACCCGCGACGACCTTTGCTAAGTCAGGTTCTACTCAGTAATTTTATGTATAGCTACCTGGCTATCGTCCAGGCTATGCATCCTCAGATGAATGTGCCCATTTCGCCACAACAAAAACGGCTGGAGGAGGAAGCCCGACGAAAGCAACAAGAGCAAGAATACCTGGCTCAACAGCAGATGCAGGAAGAGCAGGATGCCCAAGAAGCCATGGACCAATATGACTTCGATTACCACCGGGTAAGTATTAGTGAAATGCTTATATGAATAGCCTTACTAATTCCAACCATAGGCCGCGGTACAATACGGCGAGTCTGGCAACGGAGAGGTTGATTATGTCGACGATGCTCAGATTTATGAGGATGAGCACGGAAACGATCACCATCAAGACTATGGCTACGATGACCCAGAAGGGTACGGTCCGGGGGCCAAGGAATACTACCACCAGTACCATGAAACCGGGAACGATCGTCGGCACGATGGGCGGGAGGACATGTGGTAACAGTCCGAGTAGTTGTGCAAAGCAAAGCTCATTCAATCGCAGAGTTGATCATTATATATGTTCATTTTTTATTACTACCAACTATCATTAGCTGTCGAGGCAAGTGCCTATGGCAGCGTGCAGCGTTTTGAATCAGCCCTAGCATATGGCGGAGTTCCGGAAGACGAGCGCACGAGGGCGTAACTGGCTTGCAAACATACACCTCCAATTTCCTTTTCTCCTTTGTGGAAGAAGAATAGCCATGAGACTGGCATTGGCACAATCTTGTGCGAGCCTTCTTGGTCATCCTCCCTGCTTTCCCTGCGCTGTTCGTCTTTGCAACAATCTTTGGTGGAGTTTTTTCTGATGTTGGAGCACTGGCATGAGCGTTTATATTTGAAGAAGCGACGGACTATCTGGCGTGGGTGGAGACTACTGCAATGGAGAGTATTAAGCGGTACTGGTCACATATGTCATGATCGCTGTTGGCGGGGTGTCGTCAATGGCAATCAGGAACAGCATGAGGTATGAAGCTGTAGGATATGATTTAATAGAGATAGAACTGCTGGTATATGCTGTTGGGAAAGTTTGAGCGTGGGTAAACATGATACGAAGCAGTTTGTCCTGTAACAAACCTATTTGCAATGCTTTGCTGTTCTATTCAATGATACTTTACACCAGCATGGATCTCGGTGTCGGCTTGTGGCTGTAAGCTAATCTTTATTCATATGGATGGGACGCGGAGTCTCAGGATCGTCACCGAAATGAGCCTGGCTATCAAATAAGGGGAGTCAAGCTGAGTTTGCACTGCACAGTGGATTTGCCTCCCTCAAGCCAGATATTTGCCTCAACCCATCGAGAATGTAATCGACAGAGAGTAAGATTAAGGTTCCAATCCGGTCCAATATACCCCTTGTCAAGGGACTGGAAGTACTTGGAGGATCCAAAATGTGATACTTGGCGTCAAGAATTTTGCGGGCAACCCTCATATTCCGAGGAGTATTGAAACACCTCCATAATCCATCATCCTCATCTGCCTTGGGAAAGGCTTTGTTGTTGATAATGCCGGAATAACAAGAAAACAAGGACTGATTGTTTGATACCAGGGTGGTACCACACTCAACAGCAACAATGGATTGCTTCCAGCTTCCATTGGCTTGTTGGTGCAGTGTGGAATAACTTCCACTTATTTGAGTATGAGAATTCTTCCTCATGCCATTCTTCATCTCTCGAAGAACAAAGCCATCTCGACGAGTTGAAACCCAGGAACTTCTGCTTGGACTTTGGGAGCACATCAATGGGCTTCCCTTCTCAATTCAAATCTATCTTGTCAACCACGCCTGCCATGGGGCTTCTGAAAACCGTCAAGTCGAGTCCCAGGAAAGTCCCGAGTAAGTGAGACAAGTAAGGTGTCAGGTGGTCCAGGAAATAACCAGGAAAACAAGAGCCTCCCTATTGGCATAAATAACTAATAGCACCTAGGCATTGCGACCCTAAGACTTTAGTTAATCTATCCTAATCTTTATGGAGCCCTTACCTAAACTTATCCCGGTTTTTCTGCAACCTACCTAGGTGGGAACTCGGCAGGAAAATGAGACGTTAGAGATCTATCATATGCTGCTTGACTCCTTGATGTCGGGTGGGCTCTCGACAGTCGCTTAGAGTCGTCCCAGTCTCCTACCCAGAAGACTCTCAGATACAGTATATCTGCCTTCAGACTCAGAGTCGAGAACGCTCTTGAGCGTATGTGATTAGTGGCGTACCTATGATACTGCCTTATTTACAGACATATTCACATAATGATTGGGGGCTATGCCTAGCCACAGCTTGCATTGTAAAGTTGAGGCCTGAGCAGGGTGCAATGTGTCGCCCGGCCTTAGTGGGAATGAGATGAGGTCGTGATTCAAGGTAGACATGCACATGCGCTGATGGGAGTGATATAGACGTATGGTTTAGGAGAAAGTCCGGCACTTAAGAGGGGCAGTTTACATGATTCCGGACATGAAAGTACAATAACTTTAATACCTTACCCACTCAAACCTTTGAGAATGCTCTTTTGAAGGGTGCTTTAGTTTACCTAGATATGTTGTTAATCTTCAAGCGTTCTACTGAGTTTCTTGTCTCTTCTCTCTTTTAACTTGACCATGCCTAACCTTGCCATTGGTTCGGCAGTCAAGTGACGATTTCCAGTCCGTTCAACTGAAAAGAAAGAGGTTTAAGTCACTCAGTTTGCCAATTGAAAGAACCATTGGTGTCTGAGCGCAGTGAGGAGTCACAAACCAGTCCGAGACTGGCCAAGGTCAAAAGGCTAATTCATAACGGTTCACCGTTAGTTGTGGCTCTCAAGCCAAGAACGGCCGAAGGACTAGTAAGTCATACGATTCGAGCGATTTCACCGCAGACAAGTCACAAACGTCTAGAATGAAAAGGAGACTGAGAATGACTCGTGTATGTCCGTAGTTGCATGCTTGGTGTGAGCAGCCTGTGCCATTTAGTTGTTTGAGTCAATGTGGCATTCACGACACTTCACGAGGCCGGGTCACTATTGAAAAAATTCGTCATCAACGCTTTTACTTTTTCTTCAGTGTGACAAATGTCAGCCTAAGAAAGCATAAAGAGGCTGATTTATTTTCCGAGAGACATTTTCTGTATGTTAAGGAATGTTGCATTGCGCGTTGGTGTAATAGAGTTGTGGCTGGCCAGGCCTAACGAACGGCTGGGTAGTATTATACATCTTGTGAACAATCAGATGATAGAGGGGAAACAAGGAAACCCATTGCCCGTGACTGAAGAAAATCCTTTTCCGGTGCAATCCAAATAACTCTTCGTACAGGGGGAAAGTCTCTTTTCTTTGGGTGCAAGATGAACCTTTGTCCAAGCCCATATCTTGAGTGCTGTAAGGGGTGGTGAGAAGACGACATCGATGAACCCCCACGTTGACTTCATTCTAGTCCTGCCGTCGATCCTATAGTACTGTTTCGGCGCAGCTTGAGTGCGCTGAATACACGACTGATTGACTCTTTTCTTCCCCTCCTAGGATCAGGAGTTCTCTCTGTGACAAGTGTTTCGACACGATCCAGCGCATCGATGAAGATGTGAAAGTCGACGTCATCTTCGTAACTCAGGTGTTCGTCTCGGAGAGCCGAGTACTCCAGCTCGTGTTGGCTTAAATTTGATGCTGTTGAAGACGTTCTTCTTGACTTGATGGGGCTGCTGGCTGTGCTGTTTGTTGGGCTCGACATGATTTGTGTAATTGTTGGAATTGATGTAAGAAAGGAGTGATGGATAAAAGGCGTTCCTGAATCGTGGTTTACCTTAGACTATAGCTAGAGGCTGAGATGATCAGAGGCTAAGAGGATCCAGCAACTAAGCGAAATGAAATTAAAAGTGGTATGAAGAATGAGAACACAACAAAGAAAGCAATTGAGTGAGCAGGGTGCAAGGACAGGTATATAAATTATACTTCAATAGACTTTTAAGGGAGGGGTAGCGTACGAATCTATTGAATAGTCGCATATAATATGATGAAAGCTGACATGTCGTGCTTTCTCGGAGAAGGCAATGGCAAATCAGTCTATGATAGTCAGCTTCGCTTCCTGACGTAGTACCAATCAGTTCCTTGCCCGCACCCAGGTACATGACGGGCTCCCGGACCACATGTAACGCTATCAACAGGCGCATTCCTCGGCATTTCAGGCGTTGTCAGTTTATCAGTCAGCGGTGTTTATGCACCACCCGTGTCCACACGTTGTGCATAGGGTGTTAAAGTTAGCGTGTTGTGTATCTGATATGACACTATAGATGACGACTCCCTGGACCATAAACGGACAGAAGACGCGAAAACGAGGTGATATTTCTAACAAATGACATCTTATACAGCTTGGGGTGGACCCTTTTATTTCTTCTCCTCCTCCTTCTTCTCCTCAGGCTTGGGTGTTGGCAGCTTGAAAGACTCGGGTGTGCGGTCCTGTCCGGCTCCAACGGGCTCCCAGGCACTGGATCCTCCCTCAAAGTTACGGAAAGCCTGGGTGAGCTCAAGAGGCTCAGTGACGATACGCTTCTTCTCCTCGTCGTATCGGATTTCAGTGTAGCCGGTCAAAGGGAAGTCCTTGCGCAGAGGGTGACCCTCGAAACCGTAGTCGGTCATGATTCGTCGGAGATCGGGGTGACCAGCAAAGAAGACACCGAAAAGGTCGTACACCTCTCGCTCGTACCAGTTGGCACCGTCAAAGAGTCCGGTGATACTGGGGACAGGAGAAGCCTCATCCGCGTAAGTCTTGACACGGATTCGGGAGTTGTGGCGGACCGAGAGAAGGTTGTAGACGATTTCGAAACGGTTCTCGCGCGTGGGGTAGTCGGCAGCAGTGATAGTGCTGACTTGGGTGAACTCAGCAGCAGTGTTGTCTATTAATAAAGTTTTAGCAAGTGGCCAGTAGCCAATTGACGCGTTACTGACACTTCAAGAAGCTGAAGACGGGGTAAACGCCCGAGGGCGAGATGTAGATGGTGAGTTCGTCCTTCCAGACGGAGAACTGTTGGATGTACTTGGGAAGAGAGCCCATGAGCCAGGCACCATAGCGGTGCATGTTATCGGCCTTGCTCTGGTACTTATCGGCAGGGTTGACGATCGGGGCCTTCAGAACGCTGGGGTGATCTCGAGGGGCCTTTCGCAGGTTGGGAGACTCCTTCGGCATTGCGACATATTGACGGGTCGTGCTGGACAAGTAACGAATTGCTTGGCTGTTAGTGACCTGGACGGAGGACTTCGCCGGTCGTAGAGCTGAGGCCAAAGTCCTGCTTCGAGAAATGCTGGTCGCCATGGCCGGTTATGTGACGATTCGAGGCCAATTGGCGATGGAAGAGGTCGTCGAGACGAAATACCTTACGGTGTTGGTAATGATGCCGCAAGCATTGGCTCGAGAATCTCAGTGGCAGAACGTGTATGGGATTTTCCGCTATTCAGCCGGTGATAGAATGGTACCTTGCTCAAGGCGGTTCTGTGCAGCGACAGCGGGTTCCCACTATCTGCCCCCCTTCCTGTCAAGCTTCGATGACGGAGATGCCGACACGTGATTCAATATCCGGTCTAGACCACAAACAGCCTAGCCGTATTTTCCATCTTTCACTTTCCCGCAGCCTTGAGCATACCAAACACTGTTCCTCCTCTTTATACTCACATTTCCATTTCCACCCATCGCATTTGAAACTTCTTATTTACCGACTTTCAACCTAATTACGGACTGTCAACATGGCACCCCAGGATTCATTCATAGAAGAAGAGGAGGATACCTGGTATGCTTCACCGCTCGCCTTGGGGGGTGGCGTTCGCAGCGCCCTGCTCCTTGGGTAAGGTTGGTACCCAAAGCTGACTTCTTGATAGCCCTCTTTGCATCGAAGAGTTCGATCTCTCAGACAGGAATTTCCGACCATGTCCCTGCGGGTACCAGGTACGACGATAACATCACCATGTTGGCCAAGGCTGACTTTGCGGCCACGTTTGACTAACCTCGAGGCTGCAGGTGTGCCAGTTTTGTTTTAATAACATCAAGAATAATATGAACGGCCTATGTCCCGCGTGCCGACGACCTTACGACGAAAAGACGATACAATGGAAGGTTGTCACTCAGGAAGAGTATGATGAACCCTCCCCTCCCCCGCCACGCTGTCATGCTGACGAACCCCTTCAGAGTCGCTGAGTTTCGTGCCAATATTCAGAAGAACCAAAAGAAGCGAGCTCTCGACCAACGACAGAAAGAGCTGCAGAAACGTGAAGCCGAGAAGGAGAACCGAAAGAACCTCATCGGCGTGCGTGTCGTCCAAAAGAACTTGGTCTATATTACGGGTCTAGCTCCAACAGTTCGAGAGGACGAACTGCTCAAGACACTGCGGAAGCCCGAGTTCTTCGGCCAATATGGTAACATCCAAAAGATTTCGATTAGTAACCGAAAGAGTTCGGATGGTCAACACCAGTCACTTGGTATCTACGTCACCTTTGAACGTCCGGAAGAAGCGACGCGTTGTATCCAAGCTGTGCACGGTTCACAAAACGGCGATCGAGTGCTTAAGGCGCAGCACGGTACGACGAAATACTGCTCAGCTTGGTTGAAGAACGAGAAGTGTGGTAACCCCGGCTGCATGTTCTTGCACGAACAGGGTGACGAGGAGGATAGCTATTCTCGCCAGGATCTGTCTTCGATGAACAGTATTGCTTCTCAACGACCTCTCCCTGGAGGAGGCTCACGGTCTGCTTCCCGACAACAAGGTCCTCATCCTACGCCGCCACCCGTCGTATCCCATCCGATGACACGCTCCATGAGTAAAGAGGGTTCTGAGAATGGTGGTGATGGATCAGCTCTACCTTCCTCGGCTAACTGGGCACGTAACCCACAGCGAAGTCGCAGAGGCAGTCTTGCTACGAGTGGTGCTGCATCTAGCCCTGCTATCTCAATGGCTCAACCCGTCACTGCAGAGCCTGTCCCAGAAGAAGCAGTTGAAGAAGAGGATGAGGAGGACGAGGAAGAAGAAGAGGAGTCTCAGCAAGAAGAGCCTGTGGCTGGTCCTTCATCATCCAAGGCCAAGGAGCCCGAATCACCTGCACCACCTACAGGGATCCCTGAGAGCCGACTCAAGGAGATTCTCAAGGTTTTGCAAAACTGCCCCTGGCCTATCTTTCCTGATACTGCGGCAGACTTGTACCCACCTATGTTCGATCCTCGTGGTGGTGAGAAGCGTCGAGCTATGCGAGAGGAGGAAGACTCCCGCCTCAGTGGTGAACAGGAAGAGCGACCCGAGGCCCGTGAGCCATCTGAAGGAGAGCCTGAGACTGGTGGCAGCCTTGCTCTTGGAGGAGAACCCGAGGACCGTGACACATCTAGCGACAACCGAGGCTTCGATCGCCGACCCAGCACCCAGCCTCCTATTCAGAGACTTTCTACTGATGGTCTCTTCGGACCTGCCCTTACCGGGGCATCACCCTTTGGTCAGAGCTCGGGAAATCCTGGTTCGCGATCTATGACTCCCCAGCTGTATCTTCGATCTCAGAGTGGATTCGACAATGCCGGCCCCCCTGGCATTTCGAGCCAAAGCAATGCTTTCCAGAGCCAAAACCAAAACCAGGGCCAAGGCCAAGGCCACAACCGCCAGTCATCTAGATTCAGCTTCGCCAACGACAGTGCCAGCTCTGCCACTAATGTCAAGGTCGCAGCCAACCCACGCATTATGGCTCAGCAGTCTTCCATGATGCCCAACACATTCCAGTCGCAGAGCAATAATCAGTTTTACGGTGCCTCCATGCCAGGACCTCCTCCTGGCCTTAAGTCGACTGGTACTCCTCCTAATATGTTCGGCCAGTTTGGTGGACAGGCCTTTGGTGCCCCCAAGGACAACTCGAATGAGCTTCTTCAAAGTTTAATCGGCCGCGGACGGGCTGGTAACAACCAGTCCCACGATGCGGGAAAGCGTGAGTTTATGATTTCTTCTTATTCAAACCAGTACCCACCTTCCTCTACCTCCACCCCAGCTCCTGCTTCCGGGCTCCTGCCGTCGCTCTATGGCAACACACCTGGAGCTTATCAAGACATGGGCTCCAAGCAGAAGAAGAAGGGGAAGAAGCACAGACATGCTAACACTTCCTCCTCGGGGGGGAGTGGCTTAGTAGATCTTGCAGACCCGAGTATCTTGCAGGCGCGAATGCAGCACCAGTCTCAAGGCAGCGCCGGAGTCGGTCAGGGCTTGTTTGGTGGTCAGAGTCAAGGTGGGTACAGTCACAACATGATGTATAACGCCGGTTATGGGAGGTGGTAGTTTTGATATTTTTTCGGAGTTGTTACAGATTGGGAGGTGATGTTTGGTAACCTCTCAACAATATCGGCTTTTTCTTCATGCACAAGGGGGCGTTTCTCGGAAATCAGGGTCAAGGCCAAAAAGTTGCCTTTTATCTTCCGCGGGGGACACTCACCACAAGCGCATCTTGATATAGCAGGCATTTGCGAGATCAATGCTGCCCAGGGTGGTCAACTTTGCATCAGGCGTCATCTTTTGTTTTTTTGTTTGGGGAAAACGGAGGGCGACATGGGAATATCTCATGCCCATGCCGTCCGACTTTTACAGGTCTATCTATATGACCGCACATGGGGGTTCACGTCAGGCAAGCCATCATCGTCTTCCACAAGCCCCCTATGTATGTTAACAATGTCGAATTCATCCGCCCAGGTATGGCGGTAATCTTGGTCAGAAATAGCAATACCCTCTATTCTCTCCAAATCGCCTGTTCTCTCGTTGTCCCCCGTGGAAGACGACGTTGGTCGCCGTAGCATGACCCTGTCCCCAAAATCTTGTATATAAATGGGGTGGTGGTGTCGTAGCGTAGTCTTTGCGTTTTGTTTTGCATTCAGATCGTGATTGGGCCTATGCTAACGACCGTTCAGATGATGAGCTCCCATCTTTGGACGAAGCGACAAACTCTGTCGATGCATTGGTCTCTGACGACCCGGTCATGCCACCAATCGGCCTGGAGGGTCGTACTTCTGTCCCGCCTGGCTTAACTCTACCTCCCGGACTACCCAACATATCAAGACCTTCGTCAACCCAAGGTCATGCAAGACTCAGTAACATTGTGCCAGCGTTGCCTAAGATGCCACCCCCTGGACTGTCGCAAGGTTCTTTGACTCCAGACCAGTCACCCAGAAAGCCAAAACCAGCAACCCCTGTCTCGGAGGCGAAGAAGAACATCAAGTCACTGGCAGCTGAGAGCGGCTTATCTCGAGAAATCACAACCCAATCGCAACCTAAGCTTACTAAGGGAGGAGTCTTGCAGGACGAGGACTTTCCGGCTCTGGATGCATCGAGGAACAAGAGTCGGCCTGCTACGCCGACACCGAAGGCCACACCAAAGGCCAAACGAAATGCCGAGAGAATTGTGGATAGGATGATGGCTAAAGTCGGAACCAGCCAGGAAAGCATGGCCCAGGGGACTAAGGCTCAGGAGGCCAAAGTCCAAGAAACCAAGGTTCCAGACGCGAAACCTGCCCAGTCATCAAAGGCAGCGGAGAAGAAGCCAATCACCATCAACACACAGGTTGGAAAAGCCTCTACTCCAAAGACCAGCGAGTCCTCTGCAACGACCGAGAAGTCGACAGAAACTGCAGCTGCTTTCCCCCCACTGCCTGCACCTTCATCTGCTTCAGTTGCATCCCCTATTACCCGAACGGCACCAAAGACATTACGTGTTATTGCCACCCCAAAGACAGAGGCACCCCCTCCTGCTTCTCCTGCCTTGACCCTGGCATCAGTTGCTTTGTCGGGCACTTCCCGGGCCGTGTCTGGTAACCACAGGCCAGATACACCCGCCAGTGAGATGATTAGTGACAACGCTTCGATAGTATCTGCCTCTGCTACACACTCTCGTGCGAACTCTCCACCTCCCAGCAGAATTGGGTCTGCTGCTGTCAGAACTACAACAAAGAGTCAACAGCGAAAGCAACGCAAGGACGTCTTGAAGCAGGAAACAAAGTTGATTTCCGAGGCCCCTATACCGGAGGCAGAAGTGCATGCTCCTGTCCTAGGACGAAAGAAGAAGCAGAAGAAGGAAAAGCCTGCCAAGGTGTCTCAGTCTGATGCTTCCACACCTGTCCCAGAGCCTGCTAAGCCTGAGACTCCTATGGAGGAGCCATCTCAGCCACCACCTCAGCCAGAGCCTGTGAAGGAGCCGGAACGGGAGCCGGAACGGGAGCCTGAGGAGAAACCTATCAAGAGCAAGACTTCTCAAAAGAAGACAGCCAAAGCAAAGGGCAAAGCAAAGGAGGCCGAGACTGAACCGACTCCCCCGCCCCCTTCACCTCCTAAGAACTCTACTGCTGATACTCATGAGCCTCCTGAGAAGCCGCAGCCTGGCCCCTCGTCCGTCTTTTCTGAGATTAAGAATGCTCTCTGGGCTTCGAGCGTGGATAAGCTTCAACTGTTCAAGCCCATCGCCGGCGGTTCATCGCGCACCGACTACAGTGCCGCCAACAACAATGCCAACAAGGCTGAGCATTGCAAGGACTGCTCTTGTAGGTGTGGGGAAATTCAGGACGAGGATCTTGCAGCGCTGCGCGCCGGAAAGCCCGTTCGAAAGCAATTTCACGTTGATGGTAGCCGCATGCTCATCACTCCTAATGGTGACTGCATTCGTGGCCTGACTCCTGAGGAAGAGGACGCTTTTCTTGAACTGCAAGCTGCCATTGCCAACACGGCAGAGAACCCTGGATCTTTCATTGCGCCTCGACATCAGCCTGGAAGTGGAGCCTTCTCCCTGATTAAAGGCAGAGCTGTTCCTAATGGACGTCCCAACATCTTCCCTGCAACTGCTCAACTCCAATCACAAGACCCTATCGGAAAGCTTCAGCGTGAGGACGCGCTCAGCTACATCAACCAATATGTCCTCCCTCGCCTCAACCTAGGCGCTACCAACATGGGATTCCCTAAGGGGGCATCTCCTACCAAGGATGCGGCTGCAGCGAGCCTCAACTCCCTGGCACCCTACTTCTATGGTCCCGATGCTGCCGCTGGAGTGGGCATCTACAGCCCACCTGATGGAGCACGAGCGATGCAGGACTTTAGCTCAGCCGCTATGTCGAGCGAGGAGCGTGGAAAGAATTTCGGTATGGGTGTCGGCGGTATGCCCCTGATGAGCGTTGAGGATGCTGAGGGTGCACTTGCGGCTGCACGACGAGAGACTGAGAAGTTGGAGAAGGGATTGAACCAAGTGATTCGACGCAATAGACGTCTTGTTCTCGGAGGAAACAACTGAAACAACTATGAACGGCACATTGTATTGAAAGTACAGGCTGCACTGTAACAACATTCTGTCTTTTTTTTTGTTGAACATCGAGTCATTGGGGCCCCATTAGAGTTGTACGATATTATGAAGCAATGGGCCAGGACTTGAAAGAATAGCTGATAGCTATTATGTGTAGGAAGGATCAAAAGTTCGCGACAAAATCGCGATGGATTGTTAAAAGTAATACAGGAGCTCAGTATGTTTCAAGTGGCCATTCGTAGTGTGACCGATTTATCGCTGGTGGTCTCGCAGCTCTCGTGACACTCATTAAACCTCTCCAGCAAAAATTATATATTAATTACCATAACATCTTAGTTCGGGTATTATACCTCTCCCCTCTTCCTATGATACACGTCATCCGGCGACCTTCGACGGTCCGCTCCCAGAGCTTTCCTCGCATCAGATGTGATCTGTTTCCTACCCTCAGCAGACAAGGACTCGCGAAGTCGTTCAAGGAGTCTATCCAGAATCCACTCGGTCTCTTCCTGACTCCCCATGAGCGGACTCCGATTACCGACCCACGACCAAGCCGTGGTATCATCTGAAGGACAGTCCTTCTCCACACCACTTTCAGGAGGGTCTATTCTTCTGTGGCGGGGGTGATGACGATGATGTTGTCTGCTTTTGGGCTGAGCCTTGCCGTGGTTCTCGGCATTGCTCTCATCTTCGCCGATGAGCTTGAGATACCATGCCCACTCCTCAAAGGAGTATTTGTGTGGTTTTGATGATTTGAGATGGTTTGTCAGGACTTGGATTTCGGAAATGAGCAGGAAGTGTAGGTTTGCTCCAATAGGTAAGTCATGACGAGCATCGCGAAGGCGGGAGAGAGAACGCCGAACTCGAGCTGTAAAAGTTGAGTTATTACGTTCTTGGCCAGGCCGTGGATCAGCTGAGGAGTCTCTTCGGGGCCGCCCGCGGGTATGTTCTTCAGGAGCCTCCTTGACCGTAGTTTCTGGAGTATCATTACTGGAATTCTTTGAAGCTGATTTCTCTTTTTGTGGTGCAGGTGGTTCCGAATGACGGGAAAACAACACTCCAAAAGTACATGTGTGAATGATGTACTTGAGTTCGCTTTTGAAATTGTCATCTCCCGGCAAAATTGTGATATTTCCAAGGCGAAGCGTTCCATCGCGTATGATTTTGATAATTGTGTCTCCAGCATTTGATATGAGAACAGTCATGGTAGGTAATGCTAGTAAAGACCAAAAGACAAAAAAGGATTTTCCAGCATTGGAAATAGGGGTCTTGTCGCCGTATCCAATGGTTGTGAGACTGACGAAGCAGAAGTAGAAGCCATCAAAATACCCCCAGCCTTGGTAGCTCTCTTCGCACTTGACAAAGATGTAAGCGCCTAAGAGCCACAGAACAAGCCATACACTTGTAGAAGTAGCCATGGCCATCCATCGACGACGAGTATATGTTTGGGCTTGGATCTTGCGCATGAGATCGAACTCTAGGTTGCGGCGTTCGTATTCTGTCTCTGGTAGTTGCTTGTTTGATTGTCTACCTTGAGACATTCCAGAATCTTGTCGACGAGGCTCACGGATGGGCTCGAGAATATCGTCGTCTCCTTTCATAATCATAGTTCGAACCATGCGTCGACGCTTCTTCTCTTCCATTCGGGCATCGACTTGTCGTTTACCTCGCTCGAGAACAAGACTGCGGATAGAGCCAACGACCAGACCAAGACTGATGACACCGACCAAAGCGTATGGCATCATGAGAGCTCGTCCAAGAGTGGTTTGAGCTGTAAAATCACCGAAACCGACAGTAAACAAGGTTACATCTGCCCAGTAGACAGTGTCGAGGTAGTTCCAGTTTTCGATGTTGGAAAATACAAGGGCACCGAGGAGCAGATACATGAGAAACATGATGGTTTGCAACATGAGCGTCCGCTGGCTGGGGGTGAGGTTAAAGTCATTTTTATAATGGCCAACCCAAGCTCCGTAGAAGGTAACCAGCATAAGTGAAGCATCGACAAAATACAAAATGGCAGCCCACATGCCGTAGTAAAAGGCCTGCGACCATATGAGTTCATCATTTGGGTACTTCCATCCTTCATAAAGCGGACCAGCAGCTGTACCGAGTAGGGCGATGAGTAGAATAGCAGAGATGTACCACCCGACAATAGTGATAGGCTGAGCGATTGTGAAGCGCACACGGCGTGTCATGTTTAGCAAGAGAAATACATTTGAGACGATGGCCATGCTGAGTTGGATGGCGTTGATGGCCGTGAGCCAGACTGGATCGACGATGAAGACTGCCTCCTTGGGGTGTTTGCCGGGAGATAATTGTTGTCTCCATGGGCGGACGAGAGCGCATATACTGAAGGCCGAGGCAACAGGACCGAGGGTGCCGGCGATCATGGGGAATGCTGAGGAAGCAAACCACCAGCGGCTGGCGACAAGTCAGATACGCATCATGATAAAGTCGAGGCGAGGCTTACTTGGGAGCCAAATGAGCATCATCGTTCGCTATGCGTCTGTCATGAGAGACAGACTCCTCAACTGCCTCGATCTCCTCTTGGATATTGTCTCCTAGATTTCCGTCGTCCATGAGGATTTACAAAGCCTTGATGGCTGGAATGTCAAGGGTAGAGCCGATAAACAGGGGGCATTATCAAGACAAGAGTAATAATTGTATGGATATAAATAATAAGCTGATAGTAGAGAAGAACTATATATTTCTTGGTAAAAAGAAAGGGTCCATATGGATCTGATCTTGAAAGAAATGCAGTGCAGACACGGCAGGTTTCTTGGCGTGGGGAAGTCAACTCACACGCCAAATGCACATGAACAAGGAAGGCATGACGTCGGGCCAGATCAGATCTTAAAGGGAGTTCCCATGCAAAACGGGTTTTGATCCCGAGCTAAGTCAACTTCTGTAATGGGGGGCGCCAGTAAGAGACAAGGGAGATCATGCACTATCTATCAATTAATCGAGATGGTGGTAGCTTGACGGATACAGCGGCTCAGCTCAGGGGGGGGGGTCTGCGAGATCTAGTTACACAGCAGCTCTGATTAGTGATTGTTTCCTTGTATTTCAAAACTTTATCGACATTTTATTTGTTTTGAACCAGTTTACTTGAGATCCGCTCTGACTTACAGGCTTTTGCTAATTGTGGGACTCGGCATTGTCTGACCAATGATACTCAAGTCCTGCAACAACTCAGATTCCACAACCAAACAAGGCTTTTCTTATCCATTGCGCATTGTTCAAGATCAATCAATTTAATCACAGACTTCGGAAAACGCATCTTATTATTTCATTTCTGCCCGTTGCTCTAGCCCGCTTTTTCTTTGTGAGAGCTACGCTGTGTTATTTATGGTAGCGATCCAAGTGAACGTGGCCAGGACTCAAACCGCGTCATCTCAACCTTCACTCAAATACAGAGCGTGTAAGTCCTGCAAATAATACATCACTTTTCACCTTGCCTGATCTCATACCTTGCAGCTTCATAGAAAACACCAGAGAAAGCGTCCCTCATGTATTGGTTATGATATAACAGCATGCAAAGATGCTTCTATCAAGCTATTCATCGCACCGGTCGTAGTCGACTTGTCAACCCTCTCCCCAGACAATGGCCGAGGCATTACAGCTTTCAGAGTCATGAGCGGGTCAACGTGCGATGTGGTTCAGCCGGCTCTGTCAGCATTGAGTAAGCCATCATATCTTCCTTACCAACCGATAGCCCACGCTGATGGCTCTTAAACAGTCTCATCAATATTGCCGAGCAGCCAAACTCTCCTCTCTTTATTCAGCTGCCAGCTTCGCCCTCAAATAATAGATTGCCACCTTATATACCCAAGTTCCTCCAAGACAAACCACTTGCCAGCATCAACTACCGTTGGAACTCATTTGCTATCAATTCAGACGAATCTTTTCCAACTGATGATGTCTGGCCAACGCCGATTCACGACACTTCCTTCGCCTACAACTGGATCGTGGAGAATCTTTCACCAGGAGGCCTTAAGAGGCGTGATATTTACGTCTACGGATCTCACCTAGGAGCGACCCTTGCCTCATCCTTAGCCCTCACAGAGTCACACCCGCATAAACCATTTGCAGTTCGGGGTCTGGTGTCGTACAATGGCGTCTACAACTGGACCATGTTCTTCCCCGATCACCCATCGAATCGATCTGGTAAACGGATCAAAGCCACAGGCTCCTACTATAGGCCCCAAGAGGGTACTTACATGCACTATTTGCAGCAGAACCTACCGGTATTCTTCCAGTCTACAGTCGATATGTTTGATGTTTTCGCCAGCCCAAGCCTCTTCTTCCACAATCCAGGTGTAAAGACCACTTCGTCATACCACATGTCGGAAGAAGAATCCTCGGCTATAGAGGTCCTGACCAACCCAGATGCTGAGGTGGACATCCAAACAAAACCTCCCCGGAAGTCAAGATTGGTGTTCCCACCCCGCAAATCGACGCTCAAGATCCCCGAGACACTACTGCTGTACGACATGCTTCCTTTGCCAGCACCAACGAACAAGCCAGGGCGACCCAGCACCGGAAAACAGTGGGGAAATAGCCTGGAGCTGCAGGCCCGTGAACTGGGTGAAATGATGCGACGGAGTATTGAGACGGTCGAACTCAAGGAGAGAGGATTGTGGGATGATGAGATTTCTATATGGGAAAATGAGTCACATCGGAGGGTGAAGGTAAGACATGCTGGGGAAGAGACGGGGTCTTTGGATATGAGTGAGAAAGGAGAGGCGCTTGTAGAAGAGTGGTTGATGGAGAGAATATCACCATAGAGTCCTAGATCTCATCGTCACTTTGGATACCCTATTGTAGAAATAGACTGTACAGCAATACTCAATAGTTCGATTGTTGTTACAGAGTTCGCTGATATTGGTTGGGGTAGCACAACGCTAAAGCAGCGATGGAGCTTTCAGAAAGCTTGTCTGGCGGGGTAACATGCGGTTAGATCCCTTATTTCGATATGTATTCCCTACTGTCGAGTCAGGACGAGCGGTTAAAGCCTGTTATCAGCCAAGTTACGTGAAGCTGACTCGAGGAGACGATCGTATGTACCAACTGATACATAAGGTATATTAGGGAGTGACGAGGAAGGTACAGCTGCCTGCACAACATTCCCCAACATCCAAGGCACGCAGCTTGTCACTGATAGTGATAGCTCAACTGTGGTTCACCAAATGAGAAGTGGACCAGCGGCTAAACGATGCACGTTGTCGTCAGGGTGGGAGAGGTCCGTCTCGTCTTATTATTAGCGTCAAGGGTCACAAGGCCTGGCTTGTCTCTTATTTTAGACCCAGACCCCTGGATTGATATTTTCACAGTGTAAGTTTCATTTGATTATTCCACAAGATAGAACGCAGAAGGTCAGAATTACAAGATTAAGGGTACTTGGTCTCCCGGGTATCTACTCCTCCAAGAACCAGGGGTAATCTACTGATAATCAAGATTAACTAACTGCCATACTGTACCTTTAACCGTAGGTGTATCACTGTACACATTCCCGCTAATATCGGGCGGATCCACTGTCACCACCCCTGGAAATGCTTGTTTTTCAGTGGCCGCCTAAGATTGGATTCCAGGCTTGTTCCAGGTGCAACCCCTGGGCAAGGATTGGATGCTTCAGTTGAGATTGGATTGCATTCAATGTCACCCACTACCGTCACTACTACCGCTGGAGCTGCATTGGATGTACCGTAAAGTACTGCACAGTCAGTCAGGTACAGTACATACGAATCCATCCCGACTTACGAGCTGGCCATGGCTGAGCGGTTTCATCTCCTATCCCGCCGCCCGCCGCTATCTTTATCCTTATTCTTAACCTTCCTCCCACACATTCATCCTTTGTCTTGACAAGATACGATACCTACACCACCCTACCAAGTTTCATCTGGTACGCTACTCCAGTATAAAGCTTCCTATGTACTCTCTTTTACTTGGTTGTCTCAGTTAATGTCAGACTAAGCAACAAAGACAGCTTTCATAGCTCTAGGGAGGCATAAGCAATAGACCTCAAGCTGACCTTCATGTGTTTCCAGAAACAGCATTCTTGCGCCTATATCCATCATGCCTGGAATTCGTACGTTCCACTGCAACTCCTCGCATGCTCCATCTCTAACAGATCGACCAAACAGCTCTGCACGCCCTTGACAACCTCAAGGCCAAGCTCAAGGCTGCCTTCAAGAAGAAGGACGGCAAGGAAGGAGCCAAGCCTACCGACTCCAAGCCTACCGACCCCAAGCCTACCGAGACAAAGCCTGCCGATACCACAGCTGCGACCACTGAGCCTACCAAGACTGAGGCCGCGGCTCCTGCTCCCGCCAGTGCGTCTTCTTCTACTGATCCATGTCATATATGACATTACTAACTCGTGTGCTACAGCTGAGCCAGCTCCTGCAGCAGAACCCGCCGCCCCAGCCGCTGAGCCTGCTAAGGAGGAGGCCAAACCTGCTGCTGAGGTGAAGCCCGAGGCTCCTGCGGCTGCTCCTGAGCCTGCTAAGACCGAGGAAGCTGCTCCCGGTATGTAACGATGTACACGAGATTGATAATTCAAGACTAAACTATGTAGCTCCTGCTCCTGCAACTGAACCCGCGAAGGTCGAGGCCGCCCCGGCTACTGAAGCTCCCGCTCCTGCTGCCGAGCCTGCCAAGACCGAACCCGCTCCGGCCGCCGAGACATCTGCTGCTCCCGCTCCTGCCGCTCCTGCTGCCCCTGCTGAGGCTCCTAAGGAAGAAGAGAAGAAGGATACTCCTCCTCCTGCTCCCGCCCCTGCAGCTTCCGCTTAAGTACGATTTGGGGATGTTGTATTTCCATTGAGAGGCGTGAGCCATGATGGAGACAACCTGATCGAAATGGTTACAAGAGTGTGTTTTGGTAACTGCCATGAGTCTCGGTTATGTGGCAGGTTAACTCTGTCCACGTGTGTTCGCTTTTCTCCTAGCAGTCGGCTGGATACCCAGAGAGAAAAGTGTTGCGATGCTTTGTTTAAATCTATACCCGCTTTTCCATATCTAATGCACAAAAGACTATCTATGTCATGCTCTCCCTGACTCCGTAATATGCTCTTGAGGCCCCTCCCAGATATTAAGAAAGGATCTCAAGGGTCTCTAGCCCATGGCGCTTTGGTAACAGTAATCTGCGCGCTCGCAGATTCTGTACCAGATGCAGCGCCTCGAGGCGGTCTTGCTAGCGACCCTGTGCTGGGGCCCGGTGGTGGCATGCGAGAATAAGGAATGCCGGGACCTGTTGGAGTTGGCATTCTTGTAGCTTGAGCCCAGGGAGCAGTTGTACCTGGGCCTGAAGGTACTGGAGGTGCCATTACTGGCTGATTCGCCATATGGACACTTTGGGTTGGAGCTGCAGCATCGGGATCAGCATCCCAGGAGAACAGTGAGCCAAACGGGAAATGCTGGACAACGGGGAACTTGGATAGCACCTCGGCGTTGAACATCTTGATCATACCCTTGTTGATCTTACCCCAACCGTCGCGAATACCCGAGATGTCGAACAGAATCGGACTGTGTTCCCAGAATGGGCCCTTCTTCACATCGTTAATGAAGCCAATGGCTGAAAAGTACATATTGACTTGACGTTGATCCTCAACAACAGCGGCCTTGGTAACATCACTCGGCTTGGGAGCACCTTTGACGGATCCCTCCAAAGGCATCGGCTCGTCTTCGTTGATGGGTCGTGTAAGCTGCGCGGAGCCAAATACATATGGCATGAAGGAATGGTCGTCGAGGCCCCAGACGCCATGGGAACCAGCCGGTTCGAGTGTATAGGTTAAGATAAGTTTTCTCACAACCTTGAGATATCTGATATTGTTAGTGGGGTACTCCCAGCGCGTATGGCCATAACGTACGGTTCAATAACCTTGAGGACAATTTCGCGTTCGATCTCGCCTCCTTGTTGGCCATCCTTAAAGTAACCCAGCTTCCATAGACAACCAAGAAAGGCCATGAAGCTTAACTCATGCCCAGTTCCATAGTCCAGTCTCTGTACACTGCCAAAGCCACCAAGCAGGTAGCTAGAGACCTCCTCTTTTGCCTTACCATCGCCAACCTTGAGTGTTTCACCTAGAAGTCCTTCTCCCAGTAACCCATCCAGATGCTCCTCAAAGATTGCATACCACTTTCGAAAGCTGACATTTCCGAATCGTCGGGGACCAGGATCAGGCGGCGCTTGGTCAATATAGCTCTCGATCTTTTCCAAAACGCTCTGGAGTGTTTGGATGGACGGCGATGTCGGCGGTTTCGAATTGATGGGGAATGTGCGGGGGAGGGGCGATGAGGTTTGGTTGCGAGGGCACAAGGCGTGGTTAAGTTGGAGGATGAACACTCCAATATCGCGGTAGGCGAGACTAGTTAGAAAACGGGCAACGTCGGGACCTTCGTTGATGCGTTTGGAGGGCTTGGTAAAGGCTGGTGGGGAGTTGAGGTCCAAAATCTCAAGTGTATTGAGCTTTGGAGGAGTAGCAGACGTCATGTCGTCGGTGGTTCAAGTTCGCACTACGAGATACTGATAGTTTTTGGTGTGTAAAGGGAATAAGAAGGTCGTTTGAGAGTGTCAGAGCAGTTTTATGGGTGGATCAAGATTGGGTTGAAGGTTTAAAGCTGAGACGATACCGTTGGATCCAGTACTTTGGAAGATAATTTAGTCAGCTAACAGTGATCTGCTGGGCAAATCATGAAAATCGTTGCGACTGCTCTTAGAGCTGCTACACTGACATGAGCAACTCCCTTTAGTAAAAACAATTTTAGATTCACAATATCAAGATATTACGTGAGAATAACAAATTTCTTCCATACATCACTTTCTGTGCTCTTGAAATTGATGTCATATGTCGCAAGGTCGCTCTACTTAAGCTCCCGTCTTAAGCTTCCCGCGCCCCACTTCCTCTTGAACATATCCCGGACTGTAACGCGCCTGCCTTTTGTTCACCATCTGAACACACTTGGTTGAAGCTTGCAACTCCGCAAAGTTGTGCTTTCGACCACTAAACCAGAACCAAAACGAACCACGCCGTTTTATTCTTCTGCGCCTTTTCAAATAAACCTCATCTAAATCCGTGGATGCGCTCTCGTGGCGCGTTCGACCCTCTAAAATCGGTTGCAATACAGCACAATAACAAAGGATCAACATGCCACGACTGCGAACCAAGGGTAAGACCTCTGGTCCACCAGTCGAGCCTGAAAGGACAACACGAACTCGGAGGAATAGAGAAAGAAAGCAGTCGCCAAGAAATCCCGGACCCGGACCCAGAATCGAAGTACACATCAGAGCAGAATCAAAGACCACAAGTCGACAATCAACCGTGCAAGCAACATCTCACAATAAAGCCGCTTCGAGTCGAGGTCGGATCACGCGATCGAATAAAGGCAGGGAACCTCTCACAAAACTACCCTCACCATCTCGGACGAAACGACGCCCTACTGTCACTGAAACCGAGGACAAGCCTGCGAAGCGCCAGCGCCGCCTTAGTTATAAACCTGAGTCTAAGCTTGCTGAAGAAGAGGAGGGGGAGGAGGAGTCGCAACCGGATCAAGAAAATAAAGAAGCCGCCGAAGATTCTATTCTTCCAAAACAAGACTTTTTCGATGGTATCAACTCAAACCTGGGTGTCAGCACTTCTTACAATAAGATAACCAGGCATCGACCAAAAAGTAGCGACATGGCACCCGTTGAGAAGGATAGTAGGAAGGCTGTTGAGGTTGAACGCCCCACCTTAGCCGATGTGGAGGAGGAAAATGAAACAAACAGCGCTGCTGTTGAAAGCACGGAAAAGAACCAAGCTCCTTTTCGAAGGGGAAGGAAACCAAAGGTCATACGTGAACAACCGCAGGTAGTCGAACAAGAGGCCCCTGAAACCGAAGAGCCCGTTTTGCAGCCCGATACCTCTCAGGGGCCGTCTCTACGGTCAAGTCAGCCAAAGAAGAGGCGACAAAGCAAGAAACCGACTTTCGGTGAAGCCGATTATAGTACAAGGGGTCCATCGCCAGAACTGGGCTCAACGTTTCCTCCAAGTCCAGCAACGCAGGCAACAACATCAAACCATGTCCACGTGGATAGAGATCCATATGACATTCCCTCCGATGACGAGCAGCCAAGCCAGCCAATACCGAAAAAGATGGGAAAGGAGATGCATGTATCGTCAGCCAAAGATAAACAAGGAGAACCAAAACAAACCAACCAAGGACACAGTCAACCGGGCCAGGAAGGCAGTCCAGTCCCATCAGAGCACCAAGAAGAGAGACAGCAAGAGAACGAAGAGGAACAGGAGGAAAACGACCAAACCTACAACTCTAGCGATGATGAGCGTATAGTAGAGCAAGAGGTCGATATATCCAATCTCGCTGAAGACTCTTTGGTGCTTGACGCTCCACCGAGGGATTCGGAAACAGGTGGTCCAGTTCCTACCGCCTGCATAAAGCGCGAATGGGTACAAACACTCATGTACGTGATGACCTTGCGTGGGTGGATGGGTAAAAGACTTTGGCCAGAAAAAGTCCTTGAACTAGCAAAAGTTCAAGCCGAAGCACTGGCTGAAAACCCTAACAGCACCATGTTGTCGAGAATCATCTTGGCCAAACTTTCCGACCTCTATGAACTATGCGAGGAGATTCCGCCAGCGCTAAGATCAGAGCAGCTGGCATTTTTACGGGATAACACAAAAAAGCTCAGCAGTCTGATAAGCACCCTTCGCCATGCCATTGATCGGTTCGTTTCACGCATCAATACGATAATGGATCAAGGAGATGAGGAGCAAGTGAAAGTTGGCTATACATGTGTGACGAAAATTCATAGGCGCATCATCCCTATGTTGGTTCTGGTGTTGGATATAACGTTCCAGGCTGGATCCAGAGAGCCACGGGGAAGTTCCAAAAGAGCAGCCACTCAAAAAGGTGATTTCACGGTGTACTTGTTAGAACCACTGGAGCGAGCTGCAGGCTGGGCTCAGAGACTCTCCCATGTCGTGGAAAACTGGTACGAGCTTCACCACCCAAGGAGAGAGAGCGATAAAGAGGACATATCAAAGGAACACCGGAAACGGTTCAGCGTAGCCACAAAGGACCTAAAGAAAGTGCTTGGGAAGGCCAGGGACGACATTGACGCACTTAAGAGGGCGCCCACAGTACGCAAAAAAGCAATGGAAAGAGATGAAGCTATACGAAGGGAGCGTGAAGAGGATGCACAACGACGCAGAGACATGCAAGATCTTCAGATGCAGCGTTTTCTGCAATCGGTGAGCCAGATAAGGTCATCTCAACCACGGCCCAGGATAGGCTCGTTTCGACAGGCAGTGAGCAGCGCTCGTCCTTCGGCTACACATTCAGAATTGGTTGCATCGCAAGAGTCACTGGACGATTCATATTTCGAGGAGCATGGATGGCACTACTGGGAGGATGACCAACTTCTGAGCTTAATCCGGACTACCTCCCATCCAAACTTCAATGTCTTCCGCCGTATTCTTCCTGACCGGGATTCTGATGAGCTCAGAGAGCGCTCGAGGTATTTGAGGATGGTGATGCGCGACAAGTATCAGCGTAAAGGCATTTCGCCACCGGGGTGGTGTATGGCCGAAGATTGATATGAATGACAGGGAATGGATCTTTGGAGTTGGGAGTATTTGCTATTACGATACCCTGAAAAGCTTGACAGGTACAAATTATCTGTTTCAAGCGAGAGTTAACTAGTATGAATAATGAAAGAGTCACATATCTATATTCACCACTGAGAATATCGTTGCCTTACATGTTAGCGAACTGGCGTCGCTGGCGAATCAGCAACTCAACCCAGCAATTGAGTTGGTGTATGGATAGCGTTTCATCTTTCTTATGGAAGCTTAGGTTCTGCCAACGGCGTAATGCCACATCAGGCTCCTAACGTAGCATCATGGGCTATTTATCACATTCACTCACAGAAGAACAAAGCATCCGTGGTTCCGCCAGCGCATACGTACACGCTCTTTAATGGTGTGCTTGTAGTTCAGACACTTGGCCTATAGCAGCCTGAACCTTTATGACTCTGCTATTTGTCCTCGTTTTACAAATGATCGCGGTCTTTGGAATTGGTTGAAACGCCCTGACGCCATGTGAATTGAAGGGACCACGCTATTGCCCAAGGAAGGAAAGTGGCGAATCAGGTCTAGGTCATTTGGGGTAATAAGTCAACATATCAGGATTTATTTTGGCCATCTTCACGCGTTCTCCACGCGCTCTGGGAGATTTGATAGATTCAGCCATGAGCATGGATTTCGCCCTTTCACTCTTTATCTTTGGGCTCTGAATTGGCCTGTATTGAAACAAGAGTAGGGCGCGATGAGGTTTAGGATAAAGTGACACAGAGTTCTTCAGGCTTCCACAAGATACCCAGGTCGTGGCTTGCATTGCATTGCCGTGCATTGCATATAGTGCCTTACTTAGGCACGGCGGGTCGTTGTAGAATCTAACTCCATTGCCCAATGTTTAAGAGGGGTTTATGAGGCATCTCAGTGGTCAGATTGCTCCTCGAATGGCCAGATATTTCGACCCAAGACAGTGATAGACGTCTAATGTCCGCCCGCTCGCCAAAGCCAGCAGTTATTGGATCTCGAACCAGGAACCAAAGCCACCCGCGCGTAGCCCAAAGACCCCTGATGTGAACAGACAGTGGATGGCAGCCAGCCTTGGCCAGCCCCTCACCCCCTAGAACGGTCGCTACTGTCCGACCGCTGGGGAGCATCAGGGCCCTGGGAGAAAAAGCAATGTTAGTGGCCGGTGAAACTCCACTTCAACCACTAAGTGTGGAAATGGGAAGAACAGCTCAGGATCACAAGGTGATGGAGAGGTACGTATCCATTCGCAATCTAATATCCCGTCCCATCGACAAGACAGCTCAGCTTTCTCTCTTCCCTTCCATTCAAACTTATCTCTTCTCCCTCCCTTAAGAAGTTGTGAATATCGTCAGTAGAGAAGTCACTCTAGTCTTCTTCAACTGCTTCGTTGCATTGCTTCTTCCTTTCGTTCCTTATTTCTATCTATTTGGTACTCCTTTGTTGTCAACCATTTTCTTGCTGCCAGCAAAATAAAAAGGAGACCAACTCAAGGTGAGATTAGCCAATTACTATTCCCGCTATACCTATGTGCCCTTGGCATACAGCTCCGTGGCTCGTGCTGCTTCTTTTCTCTAGTATCTCTTGACCATCCCAGCAGAACAGTCGAGCTTGGTCCTTCAACGGCTGATGTTAAAAGCCCCGTGCGGCATCCATATATACAGCCATTGCACCTCATCTTTTTCGTTCTATTTGCTGATATCTTCTTCTGTTGCAGAACTATACTTCTAATACTTTTTCGATCCTGCAATCATGTCTGAATCCGAGAGCTTCGACCACGTCCAGCATGACGAAGCTGTCGCCTCCCAGTCTGATGCTGCTGTTACTGAAACGGAGGCCGAGCATGAGCCTGAGAGCCCTCAGGCGACCGCTCCTGCTTCCCCCGATACACCTAAGGAGAAGGCCAAGGAGAATGGAGACAAGCCAGTTTTGAAGCGGCCCGCTGGAACCTCCACAACCGCTACCCGTCGGGCTGGCTCTACTTCGACAACAGCCAAGCCTGCTACGACTAGCACTCGTGCGCCTGGCGGTCTGAGCAAGCCACCGACTCGGCCTCCTACCTCTACTGTTCGCCGACCTGCGACCTCGACTTCCAGCGCGAGCCACCGAAGTCGACCCAGTATGAGCGCCAGCGAAGATGATAAGAAGTCGACGACTTCCACCGCTTCTTCTGCCCGTAGGACTAGCTCTATCGTGTCTAGCCCAGGCAAGACTGCTGAGAGGAGGACCGTGGGTACTGCCGGCTCGACAACTGCTACGCGAAGACCTGCGACAACAACTACCGCGGCTCCACGAACTACCACCACCCGAACCGCAGCTTCTCCTAGCACTACCGCGACACGAACGACCGCCACTCGATCAACGGCCGCAACCCCTACCGCCAGCAAGCGTCTTTCTACTTCTGGTTCCCTGACTGCAGCTTCCCGAACTGCGACTCGACCTGCCGCTGCTTCTGCGGAGGCTACTAAGGAGATCGAGACGCTTAAGGCCAAGCTGGCTGAGGGCGAGACTGAGATTGAGGCTCTCAAAGCTGAGGTCAAGAGCTCAGAGGAGAAGATCGCCGAACTCACTGAGAAGATGGGCAAGGAGCCAACTGCCGAGGCCGATGACAAGCCCCGCGAAGACAATGACGAGGCCATTGCTACTCTCAAGTCTGAGCACGAGGCTGCCATCACTGTTCTCGAGAGCCAGGTTAGCGAAGCAAATGAGAAGCTTCAAGCTGCAGAAAGCAACCTTGAGAAGCTTCGAGCTGATCTCGATGCTGCTGTTAGCGCCAAAGAGGCAAGCGAGGTAGAGCTTGACTCATTGAAGAAGCAGCTTAAGACCGCCCAGTCTGAGAACGAGGAGAAGCTCAAGTCCACCCAGGAGGCACTTGATAAGGCCATTGAAGAGAATGCTTCCAAGATTGAGGAACTTAAGACTGCCCACGAGGCTGAAAAGGCGTCTGCCATCGAGGCCCTCGAAGCAAAGCACAAGGAAGATCTCGAGAAGGGTCAGACCGATGCTTCTTCTCATGAGACTGCTTTGGCTGACCTCAAAACTAACCACGAGGCCGCCACCGCTGAGCTCCAGAAGAAGATTGATGAACTGACCTCTTCCCAGTCCGCCCTTGAGTCCGCCAACGACGACAAGCTCAAGTCGGAGCAGGAGGAGCATGACTCCAAGATCTCTGCCCTCGAAGCTGATGTCGCCGATGCGAAGGCGAAGCTCGAGATTGCTGAGAAGGATGCCGAGACAGCGAAGTCTGAGATTGAGTCACTTAACGGCGAGATTAGCAAGCTTCAGTCTAGCTTGACCGAGAAGGAAACTGAACTCGCGAGTGCCAAGCAAGATCTGGTCAAGGCTCAAGAGGAGACTGCGTCCCTCAAGGCTGCTGCTGAGGATGCTCAGAAGTCCCTTGCCGAGAAGGAAGACGAAATTGCCAAGGTCAAGGAGATGCACGAGGAGCGCATGAAGAATATCTCTCAGGACTACGAAACCGAAATCGAGTCTCTCCGAGGCGATGCCTTCTTCAAGCGCAAGTACGAGGAGCTTGAGGCCCAACACAATGAGCTTCAGACCACTTCTTCAGAGGCTGCTGAAGGTCACAGCAAGGCTCTTGAAGCCGCCAAGGCCGAACATGCCGCTGCCGTCGCTGCTCTGGAGGAGAAGGAAGCTGAGCACCAGAAGAACCTCGATGCCCTCCGTGCCAGCCATGCAGAGGAACTCGAATCTGCGAAGAACTCTGCCTCTGGTGACCACGATGCTCACATTGCCGAGATGGATTCTCTCAAGGAGAACCATGCTAAGCAACTAGAGGTCGTTAAGAACGAGGGCGCCACCACTCATGCCGAGGAGCTGGAGTCGATCAAGGCTGCTCATGCTAGCGTTTTGGAGGCGCTCAAGAAGGAGCACGACGAGGAG
Source organism: Fusarium austroafricanum (assembly GCA_012932025.1). Taxonomy (NCBI): domain Eukaryota; kingdom Fungi; phylum Ascomycota; class Sordariomycetes; order Hypocreales; family Nectriaceae; genus Fusarium; species Fusarium austroafricanum. Next base: position 86,604 of record JAADJG010000177.1, read on the forward strand.
AAGGAGAAGCTAGTTGCTAGCCACAAGAGTGAGCTGGCTTCCGCCAGGGATGCAGGCGAGACCACTCACGCTACCGAGATCGCCAAGCTTATGTCGGAACTCGACAGTGCTAGGCAGTCTGGTGAGAGTGCTCATGCTGCTGAGCTCGAGTCTCTGAAGGCCCAGCTTGAGGCTGAGAAGGAGGCGAGCGACAAGGAGCATGCCGATGCTTTGGCCAAGGCTCAAGCAGGCATTGAAGCCGCCAAGAATGCCGGCGATGAAGCCCATGCTGCTGAGATCGCCAAACTCAAGGCTGACCTCGAAGCTACCCGAGATGCTGCCAAGAAGTCTTTGGAGACCGAGTTGGAAGCCTTGAGGACTGAGCTTGAAAACACCAAGAAGGCTGGCGACAGCCAGCACGCCGAAGAACTAGCCACTCTCAAGGCCGAGCTCCAGACCGCCAAGGAGGAGGTCGAGAAGGCCCGTGAGTCTAGCTCACAAGCCATTGAGTTGGCTCGATTCGAGCTTGAGAAGGAGCATGCCGACGAGGTTGAGAAGCTTCTGGCCTTCAACGGCGAAGTCATTGAGCGCATGAAGAAGGAGGGCGGCGATGCTAAGAAGGAGCTGGAGGAGTTGACCATTGCCAACACCAAGGCGATTGAGGATATGATGGCGGAACACAGAAGCAACAACAGCCATCTGGAGGAGAAGCTTGCCCAACAGGCTGCCTCCAACGCTGAGCTTGAGGCTAATCTGAAGGCTGCCCAGGAATCCCTCGCTAAGGCTCAGCAGGAAGTTGAGGAGCTTTCTCAACAACTTGCACAAGAGAAGACTGAGCGATTCACTGCTCTTGCTGAGCTTGAAGACTTGAAGAACACCAAGCCTGACACTTCCGAGGCTGATAGCCTCAAGAGGGAGCTTGCCACAGCCAAGCAGTTCCACGAGGAAGCCCTTAACAGTGTTGAACTGGAGCTCAAGGCAACAAAGAATGATCTTGAGTCTAGAAGGACCGACATTCTGGACGCTCAAAGCAAGGTAACAAGCCTGACAGAGGACCTTGCCTTGGCTCAGAAGGATCTTGAGGTTTTCAAGGCTGCGGCCGAAGCGAGCAAGAAGACAGCCAGCGCTGATTATCAAGACCTCAATGATAGCATGACCGCTCTTGTTGAGGAGGCCAACAACAAGGCTAAGGATCTCCAAACAAAGCTGAATGAGACTGTAGCCAAGCTTGAGGATGGTGAGAAGAAGTACGAGATACTCGAGGCTCAGCTCAAGGTTAAGGATGCCGAGATTGCAGAGGCAAAGGTATGTTTTGATGGTCCTATATTATCAAGACGAGGTGACTAATTGATGCAGGCCAATGCTGCTGCCAAGCCAAAGGGACTCGCGGCCAGCAAATTTGCCAACGCAGAAGACGGCGACGATGCTGCTGCGAAGGAAGATGCAGCAGAAGGTGAGGAGATTGACGACCATTCCTCAGTGGCACTTGCTTCGGTGCGAAAAGCCCCTGCATGATGCACCCGCAGAATCCCAATGTGCCATGCGGTTTTTAAGCCAGTTCAAGGCTAACATGTGAGCTGTAGATAAGTAAGGCGAGACTTACAGCTAAGCAAATGGATACCCTTGATAGAGAAATGAGGGATCGCAACTTGCAGTGAGTGGCTATTGATTGTTTGGGACAAGTATAGGGACTAACTGGATACCAGGCTGTTGAAGTCCATTACGGATGTCAAGTCACCAAAGCTGAGTGGTGAGCATCACTACGAGCAACAGCAATTCGAGCAGTCGCAATTCAGTTAAAGGGGACACGCCATACGATGAAATTCTGCTTCTGCTTCTATCGCCACTTTAAAAATTAGTTCTCTGTAATACCCGCGGCTTCTGTTCAGGGCTGCAATTTTGCTTATTGCTTTTACTACCTACATACACAACATCATGGGCAAGAGTCACAGGATATGGGATGGAGATGGAGGTGGAGGAGTTTATTAGACATTGAGGTTTGACAGAGGAGATGGCATGGGGTGGAATAGGATGTTGCCTATGAGCGAGCTGCACTACATACACGTATGTACGACATTGTCGAGGATTGACGATACCCTGGTTTATTTCAACGTATTTGTGCTTGATGATGTGATGTGATTGTGATGATAAAGAAGCTGGCCGAAATCGACTTGAAAATAAGATAACATAAACTTATGATCATATCTTCACATGGCTTCTAATCTTATGCTATAGTACCCTAATATTAGGTACTTCTTTTATAGAATGTATTATACCTGAGATATTCTTTGACCTTGATGGAATCAATTCTCATGCTGCTCCTATCTGCCGAGAATTAAACCTTAAACTCACCGCTGTAAACTGCAGGTCGCAGGGCGCAGGCAGTACCTACCTACCTACCTACCTACCTACCTACCTTCTCACTAACCATTTCGCTCGTGCACTGCATCAAGCCTTTGCCAATGACAAATTGTGCCGAATAATTGACCCAAGGAGCGGAGACTTCTGTTGCATTTGAGCGAGACACAATGACGTCTACGATGGTGTGAGTGTTCTATGAGCTATGTATGTATGTTTGTATGTATGTATGTATACATGCACTCGCCCATCCCCTCACTGCAAATCTCTCATAATCTCAACACTCCTAATGCTGTCCAGTTAATCGTGTTGCACGATCAATATATCTGCCTGTCTAGAAACACAAAGGCAAGACCCCGCCCGCGACCTTGACCTTCACCCTGTTTTATACTCAACTTCAATTGCTGCATCATGGAGGGATACACGTATCCAACTAAGCCCATCGCCAACAAAGACTCTATCGTATCAGGCGCTCAATGGCGCTTCACCATCATCAACGATGTGGTCCTTCGCTACGAATGGTCCGAAGACGGCGTCTTCGAGGATCGTCCCTCAACTTTTGCTCTCAATCGAGAATTCCCTACTCCAAAATTCACTGTCTCTGATACAGATGATGAGCTGGAGATAAGAGCAGATGCTTTTCACGTCACATACAACAAGAAGCGCTTCGACCAATACGGTCTTGTTATCAGCTTCACCAACAAGAATACCCTCTGGGGTGCCGACTGGCGATATGGAGAGACGCCCCAGAATCTAGGAGGCACTGCTAGGACGCTCGATGAGGTCAACGGACGGTGCGAGCTTGAGCCTGGTATTCTTTCGAGAAATGGGTACTCGGTTCTTGATGATAGCAATTCCATGCTTTTTGACTCTTCTGGGCTGGCGGCACCGAGACGACCTGGAGATCGTATTGATGGTTATCTCTTTTCTTACGGTTATGATTACAAGACTGCTATGAAGGCTTTCTTTGCTATCTCTGGAAAGCAGCCTCGTCTTCCACGCTGGGCACTGGGAAATTGGTGGAGTCGGTACTATCCCTACACTGATGAGGAATACCTGAAGCTCATGGACAAGTTTGAGGCTCAAAAGGTTCCGCTATCAGTTGCCGTCATTGACATGGACTGGCATCTGGTTCACGGTGACAATGTTCCTCATGCCGGCTGGACGGGTTACACATGGAACAAGCAGCTCTTCAAAGATCCCAAAGCCTTTGCCAAGGCTTTGCACGACAAGAAACTCAAGATTACCCTGAACGACCATCCTCACGCGGGTGTGCATCACCACGAGGACCAATATGAGGCAATGGCCAAGGATATAGGACACAACACTTCTGACAAAGCACCAATTCTGTTTAATCCGGTCGATCCAAAGTTTATGCATTCGTATCTCAACACTCTTCATCGCAGCCTTGAGAACGACGGATGTGATTTCTGGTGGATTGACTGGCAACAAGGCCCATACAGTCGTGTTCGAGGCCTAGATCCCTTGTGGCTTCTCAACCATTACCATTTCCTCGACAACGAGAAGCAAAATGGCGAGGGTAAGGCCATTATCTTTTCGCGCTTTGGAGGTCCGGGCAGTCATCGTTACCCCGTCGGTTTCTCGGGCGATAGCATTATGACGTGGGAGTCGCTCGAGTTCCAGCCCGAGTTCACAGCTACAGCGTCCAACATTGGCTACGGATGGTGGAGCCACGACATTGGCGGTCATATGGGAGGTTATCGCGACGATGAGCTTGCTACTCGATGGGTCCAGTATGGTGTTTTCTCACCCATCATGAGACTCCACTCTCAGATGGGCTTGTTTACCTCCAAGGAGCCATGGCTTTACCGACCCGAGTTTGCGGAGGTGATGCAAAAGTTCTTGCAGTTCCGCCATCGCCTGATTCCTTATCTTTACACGATGAATTGCGCTTCGTGGTCAAACGATGAGCCTGTTGTGCAGCCTCTATACTGGAAGTTCCCTGAACGGGATGAGGCTTATGGGAAGCCAAACCAATATTACTTTGGATCGGAGCTTGTGGTTGCACCTATTGTGAAACCTCGCGACAAGAGAACCAACCACGGCGCAGTCGATGTTTGGGTGCCTCCTGGTCGCCATGTTGACATCTTCACTGGAACTATTTACGACGGCGACCGTGACATCAGGGTGTACAGGAGCATCAAGAACATGCCTGTTCTTGCACATGAAGGCGCCATTATCCCGATTGATGGAAATCTGACTCCTGGGAATGGAGGCGAAAGCCCCAAGAACTTTGAGCTTCTCGTCGTTGTGGGTAAGGATGGCAGGATCACCGTTGAGGATGAACTCGACAACAAAACAGACGATCCTGATAAAGGCAACTTCCGAGAGTCTCCCTCACTCGGATATTCCCAATCCAGCGGCAGGTTATACTTTGAACCCCGTGGCAAAGCATGGACTGTCAAGTTCCTCTCTATCATGGAGGTGCCCAAGGACTTCAAGATCGTCAGCGGTGTTACTGACCAGACTGTTCTCGATATCAAGACTCACATTGATGATTATCCCAACTTGCCAGGTTTGGTAGTCCATATCCCCGAGCTCCCTGACCGGCTGGATACGGTGTCTATCCAACTCGGTGATGAACCACAGCTGAGTGTACTTGATCCATTGAAGCGTATTCAGGATCTCATTCTGGATTATCAGATGGATATGTGGACTAAGGAGCAGCTGTGGGGTGTTGTAAAGGCAGCTCAACCTATGGCGGTCAAGGTTGGACGGTTGATGGCTTTGGGTCTGGATGAAGAGTTGCTTGGACCGGTGATGGAGTTACTAGTGGCTGATAGTCGATATCAGACGTCTTCCAACTGAGCTTCATGCGAAGAGTGCGACCTGCAATCATCCGCGCCTAGTTTTGAGAAGCTGCCCCTGATTAAAGTATTTATTTTCATTTATAGAACTATCGAAATAAGACTACTATCTTAGAGTCAGTTCCGAAAGTCTGGCTTTTGTCTACATTTTACAATTACTAGGTGCATGTGTCCCTATCATTTCCTTCCCTAGTTAAGGCAATTCGTGTTGCCATTCATCTCGTGCGCAAAGTAAGGCTTTCTTTGTACTTCTGTGGGCACCGGTTTAAACCTAGGTATGTCTTGTGGCGATTACTAAGTGTGGTCCAGGTAACTCCGTTTGTAGTCATCTGAGTATATCGATACCTCAGATAGAACAGCTTCATTAGGTGACCTAGCACTTCTATGTCTCTGACGCAAAGGAAACAAGGTTCTTACTCTTAGGGGGGCCCAAGTCCCAAGTGAGTTGCCCGACCTATCCTCCAACCAACAAAAGATTTAACGTATAATAATCACAGGATAAAGGACACAACTAACAGCGTAAAAATTGTGTATCCTTAGGCCTGTTACGGACCCAGCCTGATAGCCAAAGGGCTAATGGCATTGGAATGTTTGCTTATTTCAAGCTTATTTCAAGGATAATACAAGGGTCAACTAGCCTTGCTCGGTGATTCGTCCGTCATAGCATGTGGGCATGCATCGATGGCACAGCTACCCCTGGCCTGGCTGCAATTTACAGGCGCTTTACTTTAATGAGGAGCCTGGGGCTATTTTCTTATTCCCTAGCCGTACCTAGCTAGTTCATGTTCCTATCAGCGAGATCTGTCTCTTATGTCTTGTGAGCGAGATATCGAGTTTCTTTCCCCACGAATCTGGTCTTTCCATTACCTTAGTAGGTAGAGACGAGAGGTAGTCGCTAGCTACCTGCACTATGATCTTTCGCCATTCACGACGTCCCACACGCAAGGTGTTGGTCGCCTGTATTGTCTTGGGTCTGTTATTCTGGCATCTTTCACCGTTGCCTTCGTCTGCACGGACAATAAGCAACATCGAGTTTGTGCCTAGCTCTTTTGACTGGTCTACTCTGCGCCAATTCCATCCTCCATCATCTATCAAACCCATTCCAACTGAGAGCCCCCAAAAGTTACCCCAAGTCCAAGCCAGCCGAAGTAAATTCCAACACACTTCAGCCATCAAGAGTCGCCAAAAAGCTGTTCGTGATGAGTTCCTACGCTCATACAGGTCATACAAACAGTATGCCTGGATGAAAGACGAACTGATGCCCGTCTCTGCCAAAGGAAAGGACAACTTTGGAGGCTGGGCGGCAACCCTAGTTGACTCTCTGGATACCCTCTGGATTATGGGCCTTAGGGAGGAATTCGGCGAGGCCGCTCGAGCGGCTGCTACACTTGACTGGGCTAAAACTGATGAGGGTGCTGTCAACTTATTCGAGACGACGATTCGACATCTTGGAGGCCTTCTCAGCGCGTACGAATTAAGTGGCGAGCCAGTGCTACTCAGAAAGGCCATCGAACTGGGAGAGATGCTCTATGTCGCCTTTGACACCCCCAATCGTCTTCCTGGCTTCTGGCTTAACTTCAATGATGCCCGCAATGGAAAGCAGGTCGCCGGCGTCCATGACCCATCCGCGTCTCCCGGCTCCCTAGTCATGGAGTTTACAAAGCTTTCACAGCTTACTCGCGATCCCAAGTTCTATGATGCTACAGATCGTGTAACCCAATTCCTGATAAAAGCCCAGAATAAAACCCGCTTACCAGGGATGTGGCCTGTCTCCCTCGACTTCCAGAATGAGCAAGCAAACGACAACACCTTCTCCCTTGGAGCGCTCGCCGATTCTCTGTATGAGTACTTGCCTAAGATGCATATTCTATTGGGTGGCGTCGATAAGAACTATGAGTCTATGTATCGTACAGCCATGGATGTTGTGATAAAGAATCTGCTCTATAGACCTATGTTGCCCGAGAAGAACGACATTCTGTTCTCTGGTGACGTTCACGTCAACGATAAGGCCGAGCTGTCCACCGAGAGTCAGCATCTTACCTGCTTTGCTGGAGGAATGTTTGCACTGGGTGGCAAAGTCTTGAATATCCCGGAGCATGTCGGTATTGGAGAGCGACTTGCCAGAGGCTGCGGGTGGGCATACAAGGCTTTTCCAACGGGCATGATGCCAGAGATCTTCAACCTCATGCGTTGCCCGACCCTCGAACCATGCGACTATGTCGTCGAGCAAGAGCTCAGTCCCCCAGGCTTCCGCAATGCTCGCGATCCGAGATACCTCCTCCGGCCGGAAGCCATAGAGAGCATCTTCATCATGTATCGCATCACAGCTGATCCTCAATGGCAGGACATGGCATGGGACATGTTCCAGGCCATCGTGCGCTATACCAAAACGCCTTTTGCTAACGCAGCCATCGAGGATGTCAAGAATGTCGAGACGGCTCAAACAGACTCAATGGAGGTAAGCAACGAGTGATGTATTTGTCACAGCATAGGTGCTAACACCAGCACAGAGTTTTTGGTTATCCGAGACCCTCAAGTACTTTTACCTCATCTTTTCACCTCCAGACTTGGTGAGTCTGGATGAGTATGTGTTGAACACAGAAGCCCACCCTTTCCGCCGGCCAAAGGGTGAATTGTACCTTATTCATACATAGTTACCTAGATGAGGACTTTCCGCCGACTTGCAAGTGTGAATGACTGGGCTACTTGTATATTTTATGTCGGTTAATTTAATAATGATAGTTTGAGTATAGAAAGTCTATGCTTGTATTAGACCTTGACTCTTGAGATATCAGGATGCCACCGGCACTCTGCATACTGAGGCGAGGCCACTGAATTAAACAGAAAATCATATCGCAAGATAATTGTGATGAAACTGAATCTCAATTTGGCTGCAATACTAATTGTTTTTACCTGTTTCTGCAGTACAACGTGAGAGGTGCATTCCATGATTTCAGCAAATGGTAATCTCAGGTGGCGAGTGGGGCAACTCGCCTTGAACATCGTCACTTTCTGACCTCAACTCCTCAACAACCTGACAAATCCATCAATATCGCCATGACAACAAGGTTCAGAAACGCAAATCCCTGTGACGGATGCGCACTACGAAGAGTCAAATGTGAAGAAGGAAAACCATGTCACGAATGTCGCGTCAGAGGCATTGAATGTACCGCTTTAAGGACCCGAAAAAAGCGAGGGCCAAAGGGAGGTCCCAGAACTACTACCAAAGAGAAAGTCGAGAGATTTCAGCAGAGTATCAAGGACAAACAAACTCCTTCTAATCAGCTTGTTGATCAATCTCAGTCCGACCCTTCCAGCCCTACACCTTTACCGCCTTATCACTTACCACTTCACGAATATCAACGCTTTCTCGAAATCTCAAAACGGCCTGTATCTTCTATTTGGATGGTTATCAACCCAGACGATCTCTTCAACACAATTTCACAAAACCCTCATGACTACGAGTCTCATGCCTTGGCGGCTTCATTATGTGCTGCAACGATAGCTCAACTTCGACTGCCAGAACATGCTGGACCGCGAAACACAACATCATCGCTCCAGTTTGCTGCTGAATGTCTTCAACTAAGAGAGCTCTATGATTATCGCGAGAGCTACAGTCTGGCATCTTGCCTAATACCATTCTTTCTTCATGTTTATCACTCCAATGGAAATAAGTTGCGAACTGCTGGTCTTTTCCTGAGAGAATCCGTGACACAGGTTCAGCTTATGCAGCTTGGAAATCCTGAAACGTATTTGCATCTGAGCAAACAGGAGCAATCGCTTCGACTGCGTATATACTGGCTTGTCCTCATCACAGAGAGGTGCATAAACTTTATGATAATTCCCTTTTAGATGCTGACACATCTTCCTAGAACATATTCTGCGCAACATGGCTTACAAGCGGTTCTCCAAGTCATTGACGTCTTTCCCGATACCCAAGATGAAATGGCAGATGAACAACGGATGCACGCTTTCATCTCCTTAACGAAGATATTCGCCTATCTCGAAAGCAACTTGACAACATTCTCCTCTAACCAACAACCTCTTGAGAGGCAAAAGCTGGTCTCCTACCAAGCTGCATTATGCTCTGACTCACACGATCATGCTGCTCGTGAAGCTCAAAGAGTAGACCTGTTTGTCACCCGTCAATGGGTCAGGCTTATCCTTTGGGAATACACAGCTCGCCATTTTGCAATGTCTTGCTGCCCAGACGATGAAGCATTTTCTTTATTTCTTCCTATGAAGATTGGCCACAAAATGCTTTCGCTTCTTTCAATGGTGACAAATGCCGCTATCAAGACCCACGGATATGGAATAGTAAGTATAAACTCCCTAAAATCTTGAACCAAGTTTAAAGTTTGATATAACAGGAGCTTAAAGTATTCCGATTGGCAGATGCAATGCTTGATATAGTTGCTTGCACGCCCTTTTCTGCTCATGGAAGCAGTATGCTTGTTGGTGCAGGAGAAATCTTGCACTCGTTACAACATGTTCTGCACTCTGTTGGGGGACAAGAGTCTGGCTTTTTGCAGAAGATACAGACTCGCATGTCACAACTGGAACTAACGACTGGATCATGGCCATATCTTGCTATCACGGAAGCGGAAGATGCCGTTGAGGAGATAGAGAACGACCACAGCTTATGATTATAATTTATATCTTAATCTTAACAATATGACTATAATGACGGGCAATCTGTCCCAAATAGTAATGAATTTCACCAAAACAGAATCCGGCCATTCCCAATATAACCGATACCGTCACCGTGAGCTCAAATCTACATATATCCTTAGACCACTGTTGAATCTTGATATGGCACTTGGATTTGGAATATAGTGATTTGTTGCTGAAGTACATGATCTGCCTCGACCTTCTCCACTTGAACGCAAAGATGCGTCATAAACAGAACCTAGGTGAGCTAAAATCTTACCGGAGAGGAGAGATTGTCTTGGCTAAGATCTAATCTCTCATGATCTATCCTTATCAATCGGTAAACCAAAATCAACAGAAACACAGCCACACGTTAGCCAACTTACCATGGCAAAGAATCCCGAGCAATATTTAATCAGACAAACGGCACATTGCCCAAATAGTCTTTTTCCAGTTTTGGTTTATCGAAGCGTGCTTCCAGTACCAGCTGAGGAAGCCAGTGCAACCGAGTTTCTTGAGCGGCATGGCTGGGAAAAGAAAGTAAGGACACTGTCAAGCTGTTTGAATTGAATTGACGGCGATTGCAGGGCATATGGGGAACTATAACTGTCAAGCACTTTCATCCCAACGTTCACGAATGCTATGGTAGGTAAAATCAAGCCACCGTTCAACCAATGAGCTACCTACTGACTTCACCAGGTGTCATCCAAGGCGAGTCAGAGCTGATTTTCGGTGCTGGCGGCGCTGATGTCCCAGAGCTTGGTACCAAAGTCCCAGTCAAGACTGGCGATGTCATTGTCGTCCCAGCGGGTGTTGCTCATGCCTCAACACATGAAGATGACAAGTCTAAAGATGAAAGTGACTGCTATCGATATATTGGCGTTTATCCTATCGGGTCTCCACAGTATCGCTTTGATCTAGGGATAGAAAGGTTGGAACAGAAAGAGGAGCTTGTAGTTGAGAGTCGCAAAGTGTCTATCCCTCAGGATCCTATATCTGGCCATCAAGGACCGCTTGTTCGAATTTGGAACGTTGCACAGGAGTCTAAGCAGTAACTTAGAAAGATTGTCTGTCACAATCGATATGCCGATTTGTGTCGGAGTTTGTATAGGCAACCAAGTCAAACCAATATCGATATAAGAGGGCATTTGTTCAGCGGTGTGAATAAATATGTTATAGCCAGTTGTCAATAAGTTAGCACCAACCATTAAGCGAATTTATCCCCTGTGGCTTAGTTGGCTAAAGCGTCCGACTGTTATTCATAGACAATCGGGAGATCGGAAGTTCGAGCCTTCCCGGGGGAGTTATCCTTTTGCAATTTGTATCCTTTTTGCCATGCATTCTGAATAACCATGTTTCCTTTTTTCCATGTTGCGATAGCAGGCTCCTGATTGTTTCTGCAATTTGGTTCTGTCGCGACGAAACATCAAGATCCTGTGCTAAAAGAAACTCAAATGTTCACTTTGGATGGCGCCAGGTCCGTGGGGCAAACCTCTGAATAGCATCCCAAGAACTGCTTGAATCTTGCCTAATTTTATCTGCGACTATAGATATTTCTTAATAGATATTAGACTAAGAGCCCTTGCATCGGCTAGAGATGGGTTTGCAATAATTACGCTCGTGAAATCACTATTGATTACTGACCATTGAATGCCACTGGCTCGAATGTGCTAGAGGAGGGGTCGGCGACTCTTAGAGCGGAACGGGTCTTGAAGAAGAAGAAACAACAGCGCTGGAACCATTTTCTTGCGGCATAGTACCTAATTCTTTTATGTTCACCTGGTCGAGAAGTTCGGGGCAAGGTTGGCTTCAATTCTACAAGCAAGACCATGGCTATAAGCTGAGAAAGATAGACAGCAGGCTGTTGATCAGATGCAGCCGAAGGCGTCCTGGTCCAAAAAAAAAAAAGTTCTTAGGTGTCGTTTCTATTCCTGTGAAATGGTACCACTGTCTGCTATAAGGAAGACTCTTTATTACTAGACAGCGATACTATCTGATGTATCTTTACAGTACTGGTGCCCATCAACTGCGTCCCGGTCGAGGCTCCTTGACCCCCTTCTCAGGACAAGTTTGACGACGTCTTGACATCTTAGCTTCAGTTCAACTTCAACACAAGAAATCGAACTCAGAGGCTGCGATGTGTTCAAAGGCGGTATTACAGTTTCGCTCGTGCCGCTCTAGGGTACCCGATATGGAAACAATCCGTCGTTCACGCAGGAAGTCCATATAAATACCATTATGTTCGACAATGCAGTGTTTCTGGAAGAACCAAGTCTCAACAGATGGGAACTGGAAGACCATGCCCGCACCCACTTATGCCCTATCGGCCGCCTCTAATGAGTTTAAGTGGTTGCAAGTGCAAGAAGTATTTCGCTATTTTCACAGCAATGACAGTCAGATCTATCTATCACCGGATACTATTCAGATTCAGTTTGATAGGGGTTATAGATAAACTTGGGTAATATTTGAGTAGGTCTCACTGAATTACCTATGCCACAGAATGTTTACAGCATCTAGAGATGCAATACAGCCAGCAAGACCCGCAATAGAAGCACGAAGAAAACAGTAGATTGATTGACTGATTCAATTGTTTTTAGAAGTATCAAATAAATAAATAATAATACTATTTGGCGATTGTGTTTGAGTTGTCGGTTACGACTTACAGGGTAGGCCGCCCCAGACGGGGAACGATATACGCGATACGGAGTTTTGGCAACATTCAATGTTCTATGCGCCGTTGCAATGAAACACTGAGCATCATTTACGAGATACGACGCTTGATAGTGGGGAAGACAAGCTGTCTGTGCCTAAGCGAAGCTTTCTCGATCTGCAAACATGTCGTTCATGATGCATCAGCACAGCTGACACAGCCAGAGCCAAGCCTAAAGCAGTGTCTACCCGCCGCTAAAGAGACCCAGCTCTGAGCACTCAATTTCCTTCAGTCACAAAAAGTTGACCAATGAGATAAGGGAGGGTCCCACCTAAACAGGGAAAATCTTCAACTCTTAACTCAATATGTCGATACCCAGCGCCGTACAAGGGTCTGTAGGGCTGCTAGTGGTCTTGGATTAGATTCAAAGGCTGTGGCTGCGCCTTGCGGCAGATGGAGATGTAGGGTAGAATGAGGAATAACGGGAATGGCGAAAGCCCCTGGTGGTTTCAACATGTCTATATAAGGTCATGTATTTCACCTCTTGGATGAATTCCATCAAAGTCAGAGTCTTGAAGACACCGTTCACTGCCTTTGGCTTCACATCTAGACCATGGCAAATCCAACAAAAGACAACCTCTATGGCTATGATGCCAACAAAATTCTCCCCATTATCGCAGCGGTGATAATTGGAGTATCAACCATTGGCCATTTTATCCAAAACAGGTGAATGTTTTTCTGCTCCCCCGTAAGAGCTTACGTACTTACTTGTCATAGCCGATACAAGTTCTGGAGAGCAACGTTCTTCATGTTCTACGCCGGTATCTTCTTTACTTTCGGTTGGATCATGAGGGCCATCTCTGTCCGAAAGCCAGACAGTCTTGCCTTATACATGATCTCGAGTATCTTTGTCTATCTAGCCCCTCCAGTCTACTCAGCCGCCGAATACAACACCCTTGGGCGTTTGATGCACTATCTCCCAATGCACTCAATCATCAACCCGAACCGCATCGTCTATATCTTTGTCTTCTTGGGAGCCATTGTTGAGTCTCTCACTGCCATTGGCGCTTCGTGGATGGCTTCAGGCAACGGTAAACGGGACATGGACATTTTAACGTCTGGAGCGACCATCATGGCCATCGCGTGTATCCTTCAAGGAACCATCGAAATTGGCTTTATCACCATGGTTGGAATTCTTCACAGTCGATGTTCAAAGGCCAACATGTTGCCTTCGAACGTGCGGACACTGTTTACCATGCTTTACGGCACGTCGATCCTTATCCTTATCCGCTGCGTCTTCCGCGCCGTCGAGACCTTTCAACTGCGGGATATTGTATCAAGCGGCAAGGATAACAGCAATGCTTTAATGAAGCGAGAATGGCCTTTTTACGTACTGGAAGCTATTCCTGTAGCGCTCTATACGTACTGGCTGAATATTATCCACCCTGGACGTTATCTACCCCACGATCAACACCAGTACCTCGACTTCGATGGAAAGACAGAACGTATGGGACCAGGATGGGCTCACAAGCGACACTGGGTTTTATATGCATTGGATCCATTCGGCATGCTGTCCATGGAGAAGAGGGATCCTTATTATCTTCGTGCGAATGAGTGGCCTGAGACGGACAACTGTTTCGCTCAGGGTAGGGGATCCAACGTTGGGCCGGCCAAGTATACAGCGATTTCCAAGAACGATTCTCACAGGTCTCGTGTCTGATGTAATTAGTGGCCGGGGGTGGTAGATGATTTCGATGAGTGGTCGTATCAGATGTATCCTCTTTGCATAGCACTTTCGTTCTTCATTTTCTAGAGCTTAGCGAATTCAATATAGATTTTCAAGATATCCGTGATTTTACAGCCACTACTTCGTACCGTTAGATCTATAATTAAAGTATATGGAGATAGCATTATCCCAAAGTATAGGCTTTCAACCATGTTTAGGCTCCCTCGTAGAGAGAGCCTCACCTAATTTTAGGTAAGAGTTCGTGTGATGGACTACCAGCTTGAAATTCTAAACCGGAACAATTTAAACGTATTTAAGCTTACTTTACAAATCTCACGACAAACTGTCTCTTGGCTCTAAATTTGGAGCATAAGATTTCCCACTGAAGGGATCATGAGTAAGCGGACGATCGGTGACTTCATTGCCGGATGTGGCCCCACATACGCTCCAGGACCATGACGTCGTTTGGCGGGCACTGACAGACTCTTGACATTTCCTTGGCTGCTTGGCCAAAGGGGAAAATGCCCGACGGGATTAAGACGTCATTTGTCAGTCAGAGCTGTGAAGGCAGCAAATTACAGTGGTTGCACCACAATCATGCCCCTGTTTAAAAGAAAACAATCGCTGATTATTACTGTTTACTGTAGCCAGTTGGCTTCAGCTAGTGACTGCAGCAACTTACCGTTGCATCCGCACGTCAGTGCCTTTGCTTTGTGGCCGGTTCTCGTCTCACCAGGATCAGGCTACAGAACAACAACACCATCACCATTTAAATATCTAACCGCCTCTCACGATTAGCTTAAAACTAAACTTTGCCACTGAAATGGGACGTCCATTTTTTGACCCTCCACCCAGTTTCCATTTTCTTACTAGAACTGTCCAGTCTGGTCTAGCTTAAGATCTAACAGTGCATACCTTACCTCGTTCTCGACCAGTTCATTCCTTGTCTCTTCCTCTTCATCACCGTCATCTGCCATCACCATAAACAGACACTTCAACACATCGTTATACAACAATGCCTGAGGTGCGAAGGGGCAGTCTTGCGCCTGTGTCTGAATCGGCCCTGTCATCAACAGACACTCCCGGATCTTCCGGTGTCACTCGTCCCTCGCAGTCTCATCGAGATTCAAGAGATCGCGTGCGATTCGACGTTCCTGAAGAAGCAACTTCACCAACATCACCGCGAGAACCTCTTGACTCGGCGTTTGCGGAACTGCCTCGACGGGCAACGTCTGAGAGTGTGAGACGGAATTCGGAGGCTCCCAGACGGAGTTCAGATGCGCCCCGACGGAGTTTGTCCTATGCCCAACGACCCCAAGCAGACGCATACTACGATTCCCGAGCCGCTACACAAAAAGAATATCGACGACGAGCTACAACTTTGTTAGAATACTACGACGAAAACCCCCAGCTATTGCCACAGCTACCGTTTACCTGGCATCATGGCTGGAAACGCTGGAGACTCTTCATGTTTGCATTCCTCGTCTTCGTCGACGCATCCGCCGTTCCGATAGCCCTCTACTACGGACTGAAATACGCAGGGGATGTGGAAGGATGGATTATCTTTGCAGTTGTAACGACAATTTGGGGTGGTCCCACATACCTCGAATTCGCTATCCGCACCCTCCGATTGATCAAAGTGGACAGATTTTACCGACCATTGGGGACCAATTCTCGGTGGTGTTTTGATATGCTGACGTACTCTTCCACCCTTACTATTTTTGTCGTCACTGCTCTGTTCATCATTGGCAGTGCACCTCATAAAGTTTGGCTAAGAGTTCTATGCATGCCTGCTCCAGCAATTCTTTATTGTTATGGAGGTGTTCTATTTCTTATCACTCTTTTTCACCAGATGAACTGGCCAGCGCCCTTTCGCATCAGCTCAACTGCCAAGGGTGAAAAGGTATGTTCTGAAAAGAAGCTATGTTTATTCAAATACTAATCATACGCAGGTTCTACCAGGAGCTTACTACTTCATTGAGGATGTTATCGCTGTTAATGCCATTGGGGGCCGGCCCTATCGGGAAGCTCTAGCAGCTCGATACAAAGCCAGCCCACGCTTCCGAGAGATGGTTTACAAGCAGTCCTGGTTCTGGTCCATCCCGGCGCTAGTGCTCGCCGTTCCCCTAACTGTCATCTCCGTCATTCCCCAAGTTCCGGCCACCGGTGCCTACGGTGTAGCATGGGCAGTTCCCTTCTTGTGGGCTGTTATCTGGG
Source organism: Fusarium austroafricanum (assembly GCA_012932025.1). Taxonomy (NCBI): domain Eukaryota; kingdom Fungi; phylum Ascomycota; class Sordariomycetes; order Hypocreales; family Nectriaceae; genus Fusarium; species Fusarium austroafricanum. The sequence continues at coordinate 103,012 of JAADJG010000177.1, forward strand.
GAATTATCACTATCCAGTGGTGCAAGCGAGACATGAGGCGAGAGAGGGAGGAGTGGGAACTTGGAGTTGACCCCGAAAAGGAGATTAAGAGAAAGGGATCGTCCATCGAGACGGCATCATAGTAGATGGGTGATGGTGACTTAGAAGCGAGCATGATGGCACATACATTACTGGCCTTGGGCGTTTGGACAACAAGAGTAGCATTCATGATAAACGACCAGAATGAAGTGTAGCTACGGCGTATTGAACATTATTCACTTACTCATCTGTACAGTAGTGTTACCAACATAAACATGAAGCAAACTCATGATGATCCTTTGCTGTGCTGTACATAAACTTTTGCGTATTGGCCCCCAGTGATCTCACCAATACCACCACTAGAAAGATGCGTGCATGTCACTCACAACCACTCGCATGTCACCGTCATATCAGCACCAACAACACAGCCCCAAATCTCAGCATCATCCGTTTTCCGAGTCGGCAAGTGAATGCTCCGTAGATTAACTCGGTAGATATCTCTCGGACAGATGAATGCGCCCGAAGTGACATTCCAGATGAACCGCGTTGAAGTCTTATGACTTATACTCCCGATGAAGCCGAAGTGTCAGTGAGATGATATTAACGAAAGTTTACTACGGTAGGAGGCATAAGTAGAGGCCCCCCCTTTACGTTTTTGTACCCACTTTTTAGTACTATCACTGTGAGCTCGGCTATCTATCGATAAGATAAGACAGCCTATCAGTCTCTTAGCCAATCAAAGTCTGATACTAGCTGACTAAGATACCTAATTTAGCTAGATCTTCTGTGCAGCTAGATATCTAACACAGTAGGTCTACCACTGACTGGCCCGCTTTTCGTAAAAAGTGGGTACAAAAACGT
>JAADJG010000178.1:0-92572 GCA_012932025.1 Fusarium austroafricanum
GCGAATATCACCTTCAGAATTGGTATGAAGAAAGCAACCTCCCGGCCACTTGGGTTATCGCCACAACCGAAAATGGCTGGACAAATAACGAGACGGGCCTCGACTGGCTAAAGCACTTTGATCGGGCTACAACTAACCGATCAACTGGTCCCTATCGCCTCCTGATCCTTGATGGTCATGAAAGTCACCAGTCAGCCGATTTCCAGATATATTGTGAGGAAAACAATATTATTACACTCTGTATGCCGCCTCATTCATCACACCTACTTCAGCCTCTTGATATCGGCTGCTTTGGGCCACTAAAAAGGGCATATGGTCGAGAAATAGAGCGACTGATCAGAAGGTCCGTAACTCATATTGAGAAGACTAACTTCTTCCTGGCATTTTATGTTGCCTTCCAAGCTACTATAACCGAAAAAAATATCAAGGGAGGTTTTAGAGGAGCCGGGCTTGCTCCCTTTAACCCTGGATATGTTATCTCGAAGCTTGATGTGCAAATACGGACCCCGACGCCTCCCCAGGAGGTTATTGAACCTTCGACCCCTTGGACTTCAAGGACCCCAAAGACAATACTAGAGACCCAATCTCACTCAAAGTATCTGCAAGGAAGGATCAGAAATCATAAAAGCAGCTCCCCTGAGTCAATAATTGAAGCTGTGAAGTATTTTGAGAAAGGACAGAGCATTCTTCTACATAGGATAGCCTTGCAAGAGGCTGAGATCCGGGAACTTCGACAGGCGAATGATATGCTTAGCCGGCGGCGTAGGGCAAAACGAACACGCCTACAGAAAAGAGGGAATATGACTATAGGGAATGCCCAGGATTCAATTGATCAGATAGATATAAATACGCAGGTAGTAGCCGAATCATCGAGAAGTGGTGGTCGCGAAAGGTCACAAGGACCGAAGGTTCGGCAATGCAGTATTTGCGGCAAGACCGGTCATAATGCAAGAACCTGTCAGGAGGGTATTTAGGCTATAGAGAATTAATGTAGAATTTAATTTTAATTGATTAGATAATCTGTTGTGTTTTTATTGCGATTTATCTTATAAAGGTTAAGACCTTTGTGCCGCTCGCTTGTCTGTGCCGCCCGCTTATCGTGTACGTTAATGACCTTGAAATAGCTTATGACATATTATACTAAGTTTCAGGGTTAAATCCTAACGTTTAGGTTCTTCACTAATAAATCTATCAAGAAATCGCGATTGCGATTAAAAGAGATCTTTATTCCATAATGGTCTTGAGTCCCTAGGATAGCCAAATCCTCACCAGTCTTGGGCTCCAAGAGGGTCAACTGAAACCATTGACCTGAGCAGTAGACATTGTCATCATGAAAACCCCATTTTCTATTTTACATCTTTCGACCGTTTTATCATCTATATAAAGTTACACATGAGATTATATGGTACATAATTAACGCTTTTCACCTCTCTCACCTACCGTATCCGCCCTTGGCAAGGGCTTCCTCAAACATCGCCTTACAAGGGACCTTGCTACCCAACTTTGCGCATAAGAGGAACGCGCCGCTGAGCTTTCGATGCAGACTGTATGTCTCTTCAGGTGGAGGCGCCAGTCGCTCGTGGAGCATCACGGGGATAAGTGCCTTGACACGTTCTGTGATAGTCTGGTCCTTGAAGTCATAGACATCAGGTGCGCTGGCAAGGAAGGGCTCAGCTAGGGTGAGGACAGACTTTGTGTGTGCTTCAACCATAACGCGGCTCTCATGACCAGTCAAATATCCTAAGTTCTCAGACAGCTCTTTGACAGTGGCCTTGTCGGAGCGTGATGCAGCAGCGAGAAGCTGCACATACTGTGTGACGAACTTGTCAGGGTACTCGCGGGAAGCTCCAAAATCGAGCAATTCCAGCTTGTTGAGATCAGCGTTGTATAGGAAGTTTGTCCAGTTGGGGTCGGTCTGCATGAAACGGAACTCGGTGATTTCACGCAGACAGAGTCGGAGAATCTGCGTACCGATCCAGTCACGCTGCCCTTGAGTAAACGAAGTGATTCGAGTAACGCCAATTCCATCCATGAAGTCCATGGTCAGGACCTGTTTGCCCGATGCCTTAGGATACACATTTGGTACCATGAAGACATCCTTCTCGCTTGACCCGAGCAGCTCCTTATAACGTTGTGCGCACTGGAGCTCGCGTTCATAGTCACATTCCCAGCCAAGCTCCAGTCGCGCATTGTCGATGGTTTTGTTGAGGTACAAACCCCTGGGGAGAAGCTTGGTTGCTGTCAGGAGGATGCTGAGGTTGTCAAGATCTGAATTAATCGAGTCTGCAACACCGGGGAATTGGATTTTGACAGCAACTCGCTTGCCATTCTTTAGGATGGCCTTGTGAACCTGTCCGATAGAGGCTGCTGCGATAGGTTTCTCCTCAAACTCGCTGAACAAGTCTCTCCATTCGGCGCCAAGATTCGCAGTGAGGACACGATCGCGCTGCCAAGCAGGCATGTAATCGGCGCGATCTTGAACGCGCTGGAGGACCTGCTGGATAGGAGCTGGAAGCATCTTGGTATCCTGGAAGCTCATCATCTGACCAAGCTTCAAAGCAGCACCACGCATTCGCGAGAGCTTTGCTACCAGGCGCTCCATGTTTTTCTCACTGAGAAGAACAGATCCCTCGCCGCCGCCACCAAATGCCCGGCTGAAGCCTTCAGACATGGCGCCTCCTAACATACCTGCTGCAAGACCACTATAGTTCCAAATTCGGCTTATGCGTGAAGAGGGAACCTTTGATTCCCGCAGAGCATATGGCGTCTCTGAATGTGCTACCGAATCTCCAGCAATCTCCTTCGCGGCCTGGATAACATCCTCGTCGATCTTTTTATCACTTTCAGGGACCGCCGGGGTGACTTTCTCCAGCTCAGGCGCAGGCTTCTCTACGAATTTCGTCTCTACAGGCTCTGCCGGCTTTTCAGGCTCAGTAGGCTTGATCACAGATTCTGCAGGTTTCGACACAGACTCCTGAAGCTTCACCGGCTCATCCTCAAAGCTCTCCTCGGGCGGTGGCGGTGGGGGGGGCCAATTTCGCATGGGATGTGGCTTCACAGGACCTCCAACTCCAGGGCGCGAAGGCGGTGCACCCGGTCGACCTTGCTTCCGTAGAGAGTCGAGAACCTTTGAACCTCTTGCAGTATGGAAGATGTTGACGTCGACTCCGGGTGGCAGATCAAGATCGTCCTCCTTTGCTGGCTCGGATGTGGCCTGTTGTTGTGGACTCGATCTGGGATTGGGAATCCGGCTGTTGAACGGAGCTCTCTCAGTCCTTAAAAACGTAGGCGGGACATTTTCGCTGTCTTTCGGCGTCTCGGCTATGGGTTCTGTCTCTTGTGCAGCCGGCGCGGCCTGTTCGAATACGACCTCCTCGCTCACCCCCGTAGCATTCTGTCCCCTTTCCCCGGTTGTTGAGCTCCTTTGCGCATTTCGTTTCCTCAATGCTGCAGCAATACTCGAAGTTCGATTGTAGGTATCGATCTGGCGACCTCGAAGCGCGACATGTTTTGCGGCGACACCTCGAGAGGCATTGAGCACTGCGGCAAGATCGATGGCAAAGTCGACGAACCTCATCGGGCTTACAAGGCTTCGTTAGACCAGAAGCACATTGAATGGAGGCAATTGACGTTGTCTGGCTTGCTGGCGTTGGCTGCCAGCTCGATTTGGTGGGTTGCTTTTTCAATTTGACGAAACGAATCCATGATCTAATCGATGGGTCATGCAACTAAAGGGGTTTAGTACTCAATCTACACACTTCAATGACCAGGCATTATCATAATAATCGTTTAGGTAAGGATTAGACTAAGCCCGTAAGAAATTGTCATAATTTTATGCTGATATTTATATACTAGAGGTAGGATGTACAAATTTTATCATTCAGGCTATGATAAAAACATACACTGAAACGAATTATAGAAGAAGACGCATTTATTCTTCTGTTATTCTAAAAATACTATTCTTCTCTATTCTATAATAAACCAGTAAGGGTGCATAATTATTTGAGTTGCAGTAAGTTTCGAACGCCAACACCAGGGTATCCAGATCATGATGAAAATAATGAAGCGTCGAGATAACCTCCCATTCATGCCAAAACTCCGGGAAGGATTATTTGAGAAGGGCAAGAATGATAGCCAATCTTCACTTCGGCCCCGATGTTGAGCCAGGTCTCTTGACTGATCTTAGTAGTGAACCTCTAGGAGTCATAGACTTAGACTGTCCAAATGAGCCCCCAGTCGATCCACGCCCAGGAGTACCAATCTTGCTCCAAAGTCTCTGTGCCGCTGGAGTCAACCCTCCAGACACTCGAGGGCTGCTCGGAAACTTGGGAACTGGCGTCTTGTCAACTCTTCCTACGAGTCCATTCCTTGAGGATTCTTTTTTAGACTGTGATATCCTCTCCACCATGCGCTCATGCAGACTCTCCCTGTCGCGCTGCTCCTGTAAGCGAAATGGATTTGGTGTCGCGTCTCCTGGGCCTAAGTCGATAACAGGAGCAGGGAGGATTGGCTCGTCTTCATCGTCCTCGTCGTCAACAAACGCATATCCATTTACTCTTGGTGTTTCTCCTCCGCTTACAACACTCGAGTCCTGATCTCCTTTCCGAGGCTTCCCTGCAATAGCGTCTCGCACTGCGGACATGGTAGGCGATGATGGTCTTTGTATAATGCGCGGTTGTGGCATTCTCGTGTTCTCGTAAACAATTGATTTGGGCCCAATTTTTGAGGCTTCCTCAGCTTTCTGAGAAACGGTGACTACGCCATCCCCTACGCCATCAGGCCCGAACATTAAGTTGTTTCGAGGATCAGCATTCCAGGTGTCTGGGCGAGCTGGACGGTCATCTCTATCCTTGATGGCAAGTCGGTCCCGTTTGAAGCCATCATCTGTTAGACTTCGGGTTTGGCTAAGCCGATCCTCAACCTCCTTCTGCTTGATCATCTGTTTTGATGGTAGTTTGTTACCGCGCCAAATCCAGGCATACTTTTCGGCCTTCTTCTGGTTCTGTTTGTCAACAAGTTTGTAAAAACTTTCATTGTCCTCGCTCGTGTAAGTTTCTTGAAACTTTGATAGGCTCATGTTTGTTCTTAGCCGTGGTTGTAAGTCCAGGGCATTTGATTTGACTGAAGCTGGCGTATCACCACCATATGTCGAAGGTGTGCGGTCTTCGACAGTGAGAGAAGTTGACTGTGATGGAAGGGGTGTATTTCGACGTCCAGGCGTCATAACATGCTGTAGTCTTCGGCCTGCACTGGAGATCCAGGCGGGATCCTTCGACTCTAGCGCATCAAGGTATTCTTGTTGTGTCTCAGTCTGTAGAAGTCCAGGGAAGAAGTCTCGTGCGATGATCTGCGATAATGTTTCCGTGTATGTATCTTCATCGAGTACTTTCTTCGGTCGTTTTATCTTTTTTGCTGGGGGAGGCGGAGGCATCAAATCTGTGTCTGTCCGCTTGCGAACCAGCGCATTTGAGGTCCCTGACCCTGATGAGTCCATGGTGAATTAAGCGCGAGCACAACACGCAAACAAGACGGGAAATTTTTGCTTTGACGTCCTTTATAGAAGCAGTCTGTGTGATTTTGCCAAGTTGTTTGCCAATAGTAGAAGTTGATTCCCGTGAATATGATTGTCGTTCACGTCTGATGATTGTTGAAGTTTTGAGATGGATACAAGTAAGTGGATATGATCTTGATATGCAACTAACCGATCTCCGATCCGGCCAGGCAGCCATGCCACCCATAATAAAGACCTACAGCAGTGAAACCCTGAAGTTTAGGGAAATTTGTCCCAAATTTACCTCAATTACTGTGAAGTAAAATCTCACTCTAAGATAGTATATGTTGATGCAAAATTTGGCATATCTCCATAAGATGATATTTTGGTCGCTTGATTATCTTAGGTTTCATAAAGACCTCGGCTCCAATGCACAGCAGCATCACAACAATCTGTGGTCGAGTGGCGATCGATAAGGATTCCCCAACTTTTTGCCTGGTCACGCTAGATATTGCCCAGGAAAACAATCGCTTACAGGGGTTTTAGCCTATCACAAAGGTTGAAAGCCCTGAAGCCTTGCCCGTCAAACCCGCCCCGCCAGCCGTTCCAGGTTCGTCTTCATGACGCCGGCAGCGGGGAGAACTCCACCGAAAAACCGCCCGCCATCAACCTCCAAAACTTCTTTGCTCTCCCTCACATTGTGGAACCGAGTCTTGTCAGCAGTTTGTCTCGCTTCTTTGGCATTCCACAAGCTTATCATTGACCCCTTGGCTTCGGAATCCATTTCTTCTCTCTTTGCGACTGACTTCAGCGGTTTCAACTGCGCTCGGCGCAAAACTACCAAAACAACCCCTCCCCCTCCTCGACCTTCGATCCCCTTCCGTGACGTCTACTTTCTCGCCGAACGAATCGTCGACTTCAGAATGGCTGTCGAACTGAAGAATAAGGGCAACAAGGCCTTCACATCGGGAGACTATCCAAGCGCTGTCGACTTTTATAGCCAGGCTATCGACTTGAATGATAAAGAGCCTACTTTTTTCACCAATCGAGCTCAGGTGCGTTTCTACAAATACGACTCACAATCCTCACATGAGAACTTTTCCTGACCTTAGACTCCAGGCATACATCAAGACTGAGGCATACGGATATGCCATCTCTGACGCTACGAAGGCTATCGAGCTCAACCCTAAACTCGTCAAGGTTCGCCACGAATCCGCAAACGAATCGGAGGAAGAGACGTTGAAAAACTGACCTCACTAGGCATTCTACCGACGAGGTCTGGCTAAGACTGCGATCCTTCGACCAAAGGATGCCATTGACGACTTCAAAACATGCGTCGCCCTTGACCCCAACAACAAGGATGCAAGACTGAAGCTAGAGGAATGCAAAAAGATTGTTCGTCAGTTGGCCTTCTTCGCTGCGATCGAGGTCGGCGATGAGCCCTCTGCAGCTGAGGGTCTCGACTTGGACTCTATGGTCGTTGAGTCAGGATATGATGGTGTGCGACTGGGCGATGAGATGACACAAGAGTTCATTGACGACATGATTGAGCGATTCAAGACAGGGAAGAAAATCCACAGAAAATACGTCTACCAAATCATCATTGCCGTCAAGAAGCTCGTCTACGACGAGCCCACCATGGTCGAAGTTGAGATCCCCAGCGACGTCAAGCTTACTGTCTGTGGTGATACCCATGGTAAGAAAACTCGACAGTCGCAGTCCTGCCTAGCTAACTTGACCTGAACAGGCCAATACTTTGATCTTATGGAGCTGTTCCGCCGCAACGGAACCCCCGATGAGAAGCACTGGTATCTGTTCAATGGTGACTTTGTGGACCGAGGTTCTTGGTCAACTGAGATTGCTCTGCTTTTGTATGCTTATAAGTGGCTGCGACCTAACCAATTTTTCCTTAACCGCGGTAACCACGAGACGGATGATATGAACCGAGTCTACGGTTTCGAGGGCGAGTGCAAAGCCAAGTATAACGAGCGGTAAGAATTTATATGGCACTCATTCAGCAGGCGGTAGTGCTAACTGGGGATAAAGGGTCTTCAAGCTGTTCTCTGAGAGTTTTTCTGCTCTGGCTCTGGCTACTCTCATTGGCAAGAAGTATCTTGTCCTTCACGGAGGTCTCTTCTCCGATGATAGCGTCACTCTTGACGATATTCGAAAGCTCAACCGACACAACCAGCGACAGCCCGGTCAGGCTGGTTTGATGATGGAGATGCTCTGGACAGACCCCCAGGAGGAAAACGGCCGAGGACCCAGCAAACGGGGTGTCGGTATGCAGTTCGGCCCCGATATCACCAAGAAGTTCTGCGAGAAGAACGGTCTTGAAGCTGTTATCCGAAGTCACGAGGTCCGCATGGACGGTTATGAGGTTCAACACGACGGTCGCTGTATCACTGGTAAGTTCAATCTGGGTATCTTTGTTCATCTTGTGCTAACTCTTCTTCAGTCTTCTCTGCCCCTCGATACTGTGACTCGACAGAGAACAGGGGTGCCTACATCAACATTGGCCCCGACTACAAGCTTCAGTACGAGCAGTTTGATGCTGTGCCTCATCCTGACATTAAGCCCATGGTAAATTGATACCCAACCTCCAACCCAAAACTCTCAATGCTGACCAATGCCAGGCATATGCGCAAAGCTCTCTCATGTCTTCTCTGATGTAGAAAAAGCGGGGAGTCTTTAGAAAGCGAAACTGGCGGCGATTTCAGGGTGTATTCAGGTCCCGGGCGTCTGGAAACGGTGCATTTGCAGGGTAGGCCGATGGGTGATGTACATGCATACATTTATACCCCCATCTATGGATAGATGAGATGATAAAACGAGGATCCAGTTGAATGATGATAAATATGACAAATGCCACTCTTCAGGAATTCCATAGTCGATCTTGTCCATCCGCTCCAACCATGGCGCCTAGCCAGTCTGAACATTGTCGTAGTTGAAGGCTCACATGCTGGCCATTGTCGTTTGTGCCTTTCCACGATGCAATTGCCGCGGCGAAGGAGCCAAGGTCTGGTTGTGGAATTCGGACCCATGCATGATTGTTTTCCACTTTGAGAATATCGATAGAAATGGCTGTTCCATTAATTCCCAGAAACTGACGAAGGGCCGCTGTGCAATAACTTTTGAGCGAGAGGTTGTCGAGGGTGACAGATGATGAACTGCTAAGAACGCCTGTAACAAGCTCGAGGTGTGTGTATGAGAATGGCGGTTCCTTGATGGTGCATGTGAGGATATCATGAGATTTTTCGAGGTCCTTCTGTTGAAAAATAGTCTTTTGACTCCCTTGACTCGAATTTTGCGTCATTCTGAATTAAAACTGATATTGAAGCTTCTTGCTGGTTCAAGTCAAGATCCTTCTTCAATTAGAGATTGAACTTTGTGTGAATATCGCAGTTATTGCATATCTCGCTTAGATGCATGATAGCTCTTGGTCGCCGCCTTTGTGTCGCGAACTTGGTCTGCATTTCAACCACACTCTCCACGACCAACCTCACTTCCCAAAGCAATACACCATCTTACAACATCTTCACGAATCATGTCATCTTCGAATTATGTCTCAACCGGCCAAGCGCGTTACCTGCGAGCATGCATGGTATGCTCCATCGTCATGACCTACGCCGTTCGTTCCCTCCATCAGATCTCCAGCACGAACCCGAAACTAACATTCTGCGATATATAGCGCTTCCGCGATGAAGGCTGCCCCAACTGCGAAGAGTTCCTGCACCTCCAGCACTCCCAAGACCAGATCGAGAGCTGCACATCCCAAGTCTTCGAGGGAGTCATCACGCTCGCAAACCCTACCAAATCGTGGATCGCAAAGTACCAGCGCCTCGACAGCTACGTTCCCGGCATGTACGCCATCAAAGTCTCTGGCCAACTTCCCGACGAGATTCGATCGACACTGGAGGACGAGTATAGAATACAGTATATTCCGTAAGTTGAGCCTAGGAGACTGCTAGCATACGGCAGAACTGACATGTTGGGATTTCTAGACGTGACGGTACAGAGGCGGAGAATGATGCTTAGAATGCGTAGCGTTCGGCTGGCTCAATATGATTTATTCTAGTGTTTCTGGCGAAACTGGCGTTGGAAGGGTTGGTAAATCAGTGATTATGTGGAGATTATAACAGCTATGTAATAAAATGATAAAAGTATCGTTGTGGTATCTATCGTAAAAAAAATCAAGCCAGACGCCCCATCCACTTTTTGTGCCTAATACAATGGCATCCTTGCCATCTATAGCAATGCTTGTGCTGCTTATGTTGTAAAAGAGGACCTCGTGACTCAGCTATTCCTCTGCTTCTTGCCAGAGCCCATACCAAAACTGAAACCGGCAGACTCTCTTGATCGCTTCTTCTCCATCTCTTCCTTCATAATACGCTCCGCTTCGCTCATCTTCTTGGGTTGTTCAATCTTTGTAGGTTTCTTCGATCCCGAAGAGAGGGCGTTCTTCTTGGCCTGGGCAAATACGTTCTTTGCTTGAGGCTTTCCGCCAAGCTTCATCGAAATTCCGCCAAATCCGCTCGGTTTTTCTGGTGCTGCTTCGGGGTCTTTGCCCTTATCTGTCGTTGTATCTGTTGTCTTTGAAGATTCTCCTTCCGGAGTTGCCGTGTCTGGAGCAGGGCACTCTGAAGTCTTCGTTTCAGGGGCAGTTGACTTCACACCAAATGAAAGTGTGATCCTCTCGCCTTCTTGCCGCTTTAGTTCTCGAGCTTCGGGGTCCTCTTCCTTCTCTTCGTCGCGGGTGCCAACAGCGGCTTGCGCCCGTTTGATTTGCTCTCGAATCATCCGCTGTTCTACCTCTTCGTTACCTTGGTCCTGCGCTTCTTTGCGCCTCAGAGCTTCCTGTCTTCTCATAGCCTCTGGTGACTTGTCGATCCACGCTATGTGGATTCCTTTGTCGTTCTCTTCAACGGCGCAAATTCCCTCCCTACCAAGGTATTTTGCAAACTCAGTTAACGAGGACCATTTCTAAGAAAGGTTGTTAGTAAGTAGTCCGTTGTGAGAGTTGGCATATAAGGTGTCCGCCTTGCGACCTGGGGATTTGAAAACATACGGTGGAATTCATATGGGTGTGGCTCTATAATACGTTAGTATATTGTCAATAGACGTAGATGCGTTGCCGTGAGATGATTGGCGTTGTTGTTGGGGATACTTGTGGGAGTCACGAGCAGGGTATTGCGCATGAAGTACATACTTTGTTTGCGATCACTGATTGGTAAAATGTATTAATGTGAACCATTTTTTCTCCATGGCTTGTTCTAAGCAACTGTAGAAATTCATTCTTGAAATCGTTGCTATAGCCTTCAATATGCCGCTTCGAGTCCTCGCCTACAAGCAACATTTGTCGAGTGTGACTTTCCGACATACCTGTTTTAATAATCAGTTCTTTCGTTCACTTCTATTCAATAGGATATGTTCGGGGTGGAAAAGGCAAACAAACAGTGCTGCTTGAATCCGTTGGCATCTCTGCATTGTTTTTCTATCTATCAGTTAGCGAGGCGCAAAAGAGACAGCGTAGCGTGTACTAACCACATGGTTGGCAGTACCATCTCAAGCGCTGAAGGCCTTTGGCCTTCATGCGGTTGGCGACGAATTTCGTGGATCCGACTTCAGCTTTCGGCATTTTGGCGACGTTGTATGTTGTATGTTGTTCGAGATGGAGTTTCTGAGTTGACGAGGAAGTGGATAGGTGAAATGGGTGGGGCTGCCTGTAGATCAGTTGATGTAAGCTTATTGGCCGCAGTGCACGCGCTACATATGCTTGCTGAATAAGCGTTTGTGGTGTAAGTCAGCAATTCTAGCACCACAATCACGCAGTCGCAATGTAAACCATTAACTTAGGCTCATACAGCTCATGGTTACAAATACAAGCTTTCCTCCACTGCCTTTTCATATCTGATTCTCTTTCATTCTTTCCCACGTGGAGTTGCCCACCAGGTCGGGACGTGAAGTGATTGGCTCCCCGCATTTTTGTTTTTCCGCTTTCGGAAGAGACGCTCAGCGCTTGCCTATCACCAATTCTCAAAACTTAAGTCTCCTTCTCAAGCGTTTTTTAAGCTCAGCATCACTCCCACGAGTCCCGATATTCGCTCATCATGTCAGAACGCAAAGTACTACAGAAATACTACCCTCCCGACTTTGATCCGAGCGCTCTTCAACGTCGGCGTGGCGCCAAGGACTCTGGTCCACGCTTGACCAAGGTCCGAATCATGACGCCTTTCAGCCTCAGATGCAACAAATGTTCCGAGTTTATCTACAAGGGCAGAAAGCATAATGCTCAGAAAGAGTTACCACTGGACGAGAAGTACCTTGGGATACAAATCATCAGGTTAGTTTTCTTTGGAGTGTCATGAGGAACCCAGCTAACATATCCCATACTTCATATTCGCTGCACAAGGTGTTCAAGTCCCATTATTCTACGCACAGATCCCAAGAATAACGACTATGCTATGGTAAGCGGCGGTGTAAGACTCAACGAGCCATGGCGAAACCGCGAAACCGAGAACGAGTCCGTGGAACAACGCCTGGATAGACTGGAAAAGGAGGAAGCAGAAGCCGCAGGCGAAGAAGAGAAGAATGCCATGGAAGAACTGGAAGCCAAGAACTTGGATGCTCAACGAGAGATGGCTGCCGCCGATGCCCTCGACGAAATTAGGCACAGAAACGCCAGAATCAACCGTTCTGAGAAAGAAGGTGTCGACTTCGCGGACACTATTATACGAACAGAGGACGAGGAGAAGGAACGGCAGGAGAAGGAAGATGAGGAGGCGGCTAAGCAGGCATTTGCTGCGGCGCGAGCTCGGCTCGACGACATCGTGGAAGAAGCTCCACCAGAACCGACTGCCCCTGAACCACAAGCCCCAGCTCCTACTTTCAAGAGAGCTGTTAAGAAGAAGAAAGATCACGCATCTGCGCTTGGAATTAAGAAGAAAAAGCCATTGGTTTAGGATACAGGGAGGACAGGGCAGTTGAGTACTCAGGAGTCAGGGGTTTTATAATTATCATGATGGCTTTAGGCGCAGGGAATCACATTGTTTTTTTTGTTTTTTTTTTGGATACCATCATTTTAGGAATGAAAGATTGAGTTGTAAACATAGGTCATTTATCATTTCGCTAATCGTAGGAGATAGCTAAAAGCTATATCACGTTTCCTCCTCTGATGGTTTGTGTACTCTTGTTCTCGCTAATGCTGCTCTCGCAGCCCAGAAACCGATGGCCGTTAACGCCTTGCATGTCGTGTTTGCTTGTAAGGAAAAAGAACTTTGTAAAAATAGCCATTTCTTCATATAAAAATGAACTTTTTAACCACCCAATACGCCGTGAACAATGTGTTGTTTCATGAGAGAAGAGTTATGATGAGGCCAGGGCTAAGATGGGGGCTGGGGCGGGCTTCGCCACCATTGACGTCGCAATTGATGTCATGCCTCAAAGGCCAAGGTGGAACCACCAAACAGAAAGAAAAAAAGAGCTCAAGGTAAAGAAGCTCTGATGATACCGTATTCTCGTCATAATTTATGAGTAGTTGGGGCTTGTGTGACCGTTGGTCATGGCAGACGAACGGGCGCGCTGAGCAGTAGCGTTGGTTGGGGGAGGGCTAGCTCCGGAAGCCTCCATCTGACGCTTTGTGTGGTCGTGCATAAAGCGAGAGTAGCTTGAAAGGTTGGTGGGAGGAGGGGGAGACATGGACATGGAGACGGAACCGTAGTCTGATCGAGCGGGCATGATAAAGATATTGTTTGGTGGTGTTTATGTGTATAAGTGATGAGATTGTAGTTGTGGTGTATTGTCGACTGAACAGAAGAGTCGAAGATTTGAATTGAATAGGCTGGATGTAAACGCCGGCTTTAAGATCAAAGGCTCAAGTGAGGCTGAAGAATTGCTGCTGTTGTAATTGTTGTTGTGATGAATGATAATAAGAACTGAACTTGAGGGGGGGATCGCAGGGTCTTATTATACTAGAAACTCTCAGCCCAAGAATGCACACCAGGAGTGTCGAGCAGGAGAGGAGCGGAGCGGGCTGGGTACCTGCAAGCCAAAGCCCAAGCCTCCACCCCCAGGTCCCTTGAAAATGCAGTCACAGTGGATTCGTCTTGTGTAATGGGGTGTGGCAGCCGATGGTAGTGCAGGTGTGTGGTGTGTGGCTCCGAAGCACATCACCGTCGTGGATGGACCCTTTTTTCCCTCTCTCGCACACTTCACAGTCCGGATGTCATACCCGTGATGCCATCAACAAGCACGAGACAAAACACAGGCTTCTCCCCTCTTGCGACTCAAAGCGGGAAATGGGCCTTGAGTAACAAAAGAGGGGCTCAACAGTATCAGACCAATGGTATGCCATCATGCGCGACTGATCGTCAAAGATATTCATCCTCTAGTGCATGTCAATGGCGTAGCTTGACGAATCTCTACTGGAGCTCTCAGTATGGAGTAAGCTTCGGAGAGATCAACGGTTTATCCCTGCGAAAGTGACGAAGTCTTTCTTGATTGGCTTAAATGTGCTGCTCAGGGTCTTGTCTCTATCGCCACTTTTCATTGCTTCTTGAGAGGTCAGTCTACGGTGTCAAAGAATAACCTGGAATCGACCTACGGGAACAATATTGGAAGTGAAGTAAGATTCCGTAAACTTAGAATTATGCCTTCATAAGGTTAGGATATCTTATACTGTGATATCCTAACAATTAGGGTAACATTCTCATAAGTATAGATGTTTGCTAGGAGAGATATGGAATTTCTAGTTTTCCCGACGTCAGCCTACATGCGGCAATGAGATAATTACAGTACGATTGCAGCACTGTTACTGTATTCTACGCTTTTCGTTGATCAACAAACCCTGCATTACTGCAAAGAGCTTAACTGACATCAATCGCCAGTAGCATGGGGTGCATACTGCTGACAAACACAGAAAGACCCTGCTGATCCGGGCCCGGCACTGAAGTCATCTCATGCATCATAACTCAGCTATGGTGGTGGGTAATTGGAAGCCAGGTCCCGAAGCTCAAGCCAAAAGACGGGGCAATGATGCATACGGAGACATCATGGCCTGAGAAACATGCGCTCTTACGACAAATAATGCGAAATGAGAAAGCTTTTCCGTAAGGAAAAACAAATTTTACCGCAAACTACGCCCGCATGTTGCCCAAAAGTCCTTTGAATGTTCTTTCAGCTCCGAGACCATGAGACCACGCCAGGGACCACGAGCTTCAAGATTTCAACCTTGGGCGGGTCACGCGGCTGTGAGCACAACGGTTCGTTCAGGCCTGGACTCTTTCGCCAAGACACGACCCTTAAGAACGGAAGAGACAAGGATCATCGCTGCAGCTCTCGGGGTGGCATTCTTCCGACTTTGGTGCCGTCGTTTAGCCCCGGGATTAGAGCGCGATTGACACAACTTTCGAGCAAAGTTCCAGAGATCTCGAGGAAGACAAGCATTGGCGTATATCGAGAGCCACAAGTTTCAGAATTTAATCCAATGTCGTGTGAGGAGATTATCTTTGCGGCTCAAACGTAGCATCAACGTGGGGAGAGCCCGATATGCTCTCGGGAGGCGCACATCACTGGATCCAGTCAGGTGGGTCCAAAAATAATAGG
The DNA here is from genome assembly GCA_012932025.1 of Fusarium austroafricanum. Lineage (NCBI taxonomy): Eukaryota > Fungi > Ascomycota > Sordariomycetes > Hypocreales > Nectriaceae > Fusarium > Fusarium austroafricanum. The sequence goes on from JAADJG010000178.1 coordinate 15,095, forward strand.
CACACCAAAAGCTCTCTCACCATAGTGAGAGAGGGTTGGCGACAGAATTCTCCTAGTCACTGTCTTCGCATATCGTCACCATATATTTCTGTCAGCCTTGCTTGGTGTGTCTATTATTTTTCGACCCACCTGCCAGTCTATGAGGGGATTTAGAGAAGAGGGGAAATCGGCCCAACCTGATGGGAAATCTGCGACAATCCCATGGTCCAGGACCTAAATTCCCTCTTGGCGGCCGACTTTCCCCATATCGGTTGATCACGCAGCCTACGGTACAATAGCTTTGGAAAACCCTATTCTCTTGATGACCAGAAGATGTTACTTTGCGCTTAAACAAAGTTTTGATGCGAGGGTATTCCCACTTTCCCCATATCTTATCTCGGTGAACATCACACCGAATCTATGAGATATGATTGTCTATCAAGACCCCAAATCTTCGAGGGTTGCAGAACCTGCCCCGGTATGAACTCATCTCGTGACGTCGGCACTCACACTGAGTGCAACCCCCTTCGCACTCCTTTTCTGTTTTGACCACACAAAAACGCCACAAAACGGACTGAGTCGAGTAGAAACGGAGAGAAAATGACTATTACGTCGAGCATCAACACAGTATCAAGTCATTATGGCAAGTGCTGAAACTGTGTGCTGTGCCGCTCAACCAGTAGAAGAAAGGGAAATGGTATCCTAGGGTCGAGTGGGCCAATGACGGCATTCATTTGATCCGTGCTTCCAGGCGGGAACGCCAATGAGGTCACTCAGCCGCCACGCTATGTCACCTTTTCAGGGTTCCTTTTTGTCTGTGGGAGGAAAACGGAGACAAAATGCTACCATGCACCGTCATCTCGCCTCAGCACCGTTTTGCCTCTTGTTGTACGCTACACATTGTAACGACGACCATCGTCATGAGCACACCAGAGCGGCGGACTGAAGAGAATAATATCCTTAACCCACAAGGCTAAAGATACCCTCCGACATTCCATTTGCGTCATTGGCCAACCAGGGACTGTCAAATGAAGAAGGCTACAGTACGTTCGACGTCAACTGTCGGTTCCTTGCCTGAAGCTATCCTCCGATGTCACAGGCGTCAAACTCACTTAGAGCCTCATTCTGCGCCCCACAAGCTTGTCACCACAAAAGCTTCTGAACGGTTTCTTGGCGTTGTTCTGGACCACACAGAAGCCCGTGATCTCGAGGTCTGGTCGGCACTCTCCTCATCTCAGCCCTTTGGGTCCCTTACAGGCCTACAGCAGAGTCGATACTCAAAAAGGCAGCTCCAGCATGTCGCCTCCAGATCAGCCGCCGTGACACGTGATGACAACACTGCATGTCCAACTCGGTTTGTCTATACGAAAATCGCCAATGCCACCTACGAAACAGTCTCCTTCACCTTCTCAGTTTGTTCGACAGTTCTAAACCCTGACCCATCTCTGTTTCTTCTAGCTCAATAGGTCACCCAACCCTCGTCTAGAGCCCCGTCCCACCCATGTTTTGATGTTTGTTTTGACGTCGCCTGAAAAAGATGACGCAAGGTTCGTCTGGTGTAAGATGGCTCCGCATCACGTTTAAGACTTGAGATTGTTCCTGATAGCCCGCGTAAATTACTACTACGAAGTAGTAAATGCATATTTTGATATTCGCGTTCAATGTGCACAGTTTGGCTGGGCTGGGATCGCGTGCAGCTCCCTCGTCGAGTCCAGGGCAACCAGTGGTCGGAAAGCAACAGAGATGAAGTGGGGCCACATCATATTATGCGCCTACACAGTTAGCTGTAGACCTGGCTCCAGGTTCATTCCAAGAATAGCATTGCTGAACAGTCGTGCCGAAGTAAGGCTTAGAGAGATTATCAAAGAAAACCCCGGAATGCCGACAAGGATATTAAGATACCCTGAACTTATACTGATGTCTTCCTAAGGTCTATATCATCTTATGCTATAGTATCTTAATGTTTAGGCAAGTTATTTAGATAGGTAGATTTAGGTAATATTTAGGTAGTCCTTATATTATGTGTGTGAAAGATGCGCTGGTTATTTTCTAACCTACCTGACAGTGTGTTGTTGCATGAAGGTCGCGGGCGCTAGAGACGTATGTACCCTTTCTTCCAGGTGTCATTCTTTGACCACACATCAGTATGCATGGCGTGTGAGGCCTTGTTGGAAAGCTGTTCGTATAACCTGTCAAGCGTATCTTCGGGTGGCATAATATCGGTAGGTAATTTATTTTGTGTGTGGCTCAGATCTATTGGTTTCAGATCCGTCATCAAATAGTATTGTCTATGAGCTCACTTGGTGCGTTTAATATTTCCAGGAACCGACACAACCGTATTTGTGTTGAGGTTCAGTTCAGGAGTATTGGGTCTAGGTATGTCAATGGTGAATGAACTTGAGGCAGGCTTGGTAATGGTTGGCAGTGAAGCCTGAAAGATACTGGGTAGTTGAGGGGTGAGGCTTGGGGTGTTCATGGTTTCTGGGGTGCTGGGATGTCAGTGATCTGCGAGAGAGTCTTTTGCTGTCGAAACATCAGTATTATCTTCGACTAATCTGACTGAGACTTACGTACTGTCAATAGGCTTAGCAGCCTTGTTCATGGCAACTTTCTCAAAACTTGCTTGATCGGTAATGTAGAAGACGTAGTGAGTTCTACGCTGGCTACGAAATACATCAGTGAAGGTTACGCCATCTTCATTTACCAACCTTCTGAAGCTGGTGATCCTTGTCTTCTTTGGCGGAGGCATGGTGATCAATTGTGATTCGAGAAACTTGAAGGTATGTGAAGGGCATTTTCTGGCACGCAAAGAAAGATGTGTCAAGACAAGGTTGGTGTTTGATTTGGTCAAATTGTGACTGCTCTTCTGGTTGTAGATCGAAACTATGTTTGGTAGTTTGGATGAATTGTCACTCTCAAAGTCGGAGGAGCCTGCTCATTCCATAAGGCTAACGAGTGCATCCTATCCCCTTGATACAAGCGGCGATAAAATATTGGGCTAAGAGTTTAAGGTCATACCCGAGGCCTTTGTAGGATAGTTGTTTAATCTGGGACGAGGCAGTGTTCATGAGACCTCTAGAGACACAAGACAACAGTCCGAGCTGAACGAAATGATAGGGCCCGCGTATATCTGTGTTATGTTGACAAACAACCAACTCGCAAGCGTTATTTTGTAACACAAGCAGTGTGTGCGTGCATGATGGTATCTTCAGCGCGGGTTGTGTTTGTGCACGAGTGCGCTGAGCACAGCTCGTAGGCCAGATCAACATGAGTATGCACCTTGCTCTTGACAGGTTCCGACTTAGAATAACGAATGTTGGCTTGATTGTCTATATCGGACAGATATTAAATGCCTGATAGTTAAGATATCGTTGAGAAAATGGTGGCATCAATCAGAATGGTGTGTGAGCTCAAAGGGAGGATCTCAGCCTGCCACAGACCATTACTCTGGTAAACGTCCAGCTATAGACTACTCTACTCCGGTTTCTGAGCACCCAGGAAAGCAACTTGGCGCAGTGGAAGCGCGGTACGTTATACCCAACACCCCAAGTTCGAAACCCATTCTAACTCATCACAGCCGGGCTCATAACCCGGAGGGCGCTAGATCGAAACTAGCAGTTGCTATAAGTCATTCTTTTTTGTAAATAATATAAATTCGATCTGGTTTTGTTAGTGTTCTGTTGGGAAACGCCGAAAAGATGCGGATGAGTTTAAGTTGTGGGGTTGTCAACACCCTTCAGAGAAGTAAACTCAATTTGTGCAACGATAAACCAGTAGCTGCTACAGAGCATTGGTCTTTTATTTTGTGAATCATATAAAGCAAATGTTTTTATTTATAACATAATGTCCTATAATATTACAACTCCAACTCTTTTCAAAGAGTCAGAACGCTGTATTTGTGAAAAATAGCAGAGTTGTGATTGCCCTTGAGAGCACCAAAAGGAAGCTTGATTGGACAATCGGTTTATTTCATCCTTTTTGAGATTTCCAAAGTTTAAAGCCAACCTTATCCCTCTCTATAGCTGATACTCAGGATGCAATATAGTTCAGCCGCAGCAACCTTAATCCACACATACAAAAGCACTGCTCAGCAGCCAGCTTCCACTTCCTCTACCTTAGGACAATGGGTTTATACTTGATCCTGTTGTAGGAAGTGATGTTGCCGCTATGATCCAGACCTACAAGAAGCCGGCAGACAAAGATGATGCCGTGGGCAAACAGCTAGCTATTCATTGTACTGACAGCATGTAAAGCAACTTAGGATAACATAGAGCTCATGGTGGTATCATTGTTGGCAAATCTAGATGGCTAGAGATACCATTGGGAATGATAGCTGTATCACCATGGTGCACCATTTGCATAAGTTTCACCTGTCAAGACGGGTGGACCTTGTGGTGATGTAGTCAAAAGTCCATAGCCCAGCAAATCAGATCGTGTTGGGGACTTGAAAACGTTTGCAGACTCCTAAAGATTATTAGAAGTCTTCATGCGGATGAAAACCGACAGGTCAACCTCATGCATACTACACCATATGTAGTCCTAATGATTCTCCGCAGAACTTCTCCAACTGACGCTGAAATCTAGGGGAACAAATATGCAACGAAGCCCAGGATTTGCACAGTGAGCCTCAACTGAAGCACCGCCTCAAAGTTTTAAGAGGAAGACGATCTGACGCGGGAATGTGCCCGCCATCGCCATCGTCACAACAACTTTCCTTCGTAATCAAAGTTTAAAATAAGCATAATTACTAGAAACTTTAGACACTTCATTGTATCTTTGCTACAAATCAGGTAAGTTAGTTGATACGGTGTATTTAGCAGATTAGTAGATAGTCACATAGGTAGGTAGTCATGTAACCCCGCCAAAGAGTATAGGTCTTGTACCCTCAACACCAAGGCCTCGGCTAAATACACCTAAAATACCACTAAAGAATACCTTCGCTTGACCTTTATGACCCAAAGTCAAGTTACCGGCATTATTGGTTTATTTATAAACAAGTGCTGTTGAGAAAGCTGGACTTTCCCTTACCTGTAGTCTGCCTTTGCTGTGAAACCCAGCCTGCCACTGGATTCAGTTATGGCATGACATGTTCTCCAAAACCAGCAAAAACACCAAAAAGATCAAAATCAACAACAATAAAACATCAATGCTGAAAAGTTAAAAGAAAAAGAGTAGCAGTAGTTGCTCTGTAGAAGCTACTGGTGAGCTGGACGAACGAGAACTTATTGTCCACAAATGAAGAATGATATTGGTTATATCAATTTTCTACATAACAATGTGAATTACCTGGCTCCGACAACAGATCTCAAACTATCACGCTCGTTATCGCCTACATCAATACGATCAGACATGTTCCTCGATCGCACGTACCCTACACTTTCTCAATTTTCAGGAAGTTGCTAGGCATTTAACGTGTGTGGAGAAATTTGGGCAAGATGTTTTCTGCATTTAGATAGCAGGCATGAGTCACCATGACTGGTATATCAACAGGTAGGTTAGAAAATAACCGACACACCTTTCAGGCATAACCTAAGGACTACTACCTAAACTTACCTAAACTTACCTAAACTTTAGGCATTCCTGGGTGTACCTTCCTGGGTGTACCTAGGTTTGGTTAGGTAGGAGGGTTACTACGTAGTAGTCATTCAACTCTTTCCATAGTTGAGCAGGCATCGTGGCCTTCGTTAGCGACAGATTAACTGAACACCAACCAAATTCGAAGGGAAGGAGAGAACAGTGGCATGACAAGAATTTCGTCATGGCAAACACAAATACAACTATGGCAAGCAAGCTAAGTCTTGGGCCAGTTCGTCGTTTGCCATCGTGGGAGAGCCATGTATGGTCATGGAGATGGAGAAAACACAAGGGATGTGTGGATTCTCTGCATTCTCTGCATTCCTTCATGACAGAGGTCCTATCATGCGGTCAGAATACTCGTTAGAAGGACTCTTATGCCCTCATTTGCTATTTGCTATGTTTGTTATTTGTGATTGTATGCTTCCTTAGGCATAGAGCAAACCTAGGGAACCTTCTGGAAGTCTATCTGGGCTATATAAGCCCTTGCTGCCTTCATCCTAGATAGAAGAATCAAGTTACTTCTTACATCTCAAGTATACTATACCAAATATACACCATATCGGCAACTTCTTCGAGAATCTCCCAGCTATGGTCCCGCGTTCCAACCTATCTGTCACAACAGCTTACAAAGGGATCCATCACATCTCGCAATGGGCCCAAACAACCTTTCCAGGATGGACTTTGGAAGCTGGTGAAACTGATCTTCTAACATCAAGGATTCGAGATCTCACTAACCGGGGCATGTTTACTGGCCATCATGGTTAAGGTACTATATATAAACGGGGAGAGATTCTTCATGTCGGCAAGTCTCAACACCATATTTCGAGAATCTATCGACCAAGGCACCAAAATCTGGGACTAGATTTGCGAATGGTATATATAGTACCACCTGCATTCCCTGAATCAACTGACATCTATCGAAAACGTGAGAACGGAATCCGATATGCTGAAATAATCACGTTGTCCAGAAGAAAGGTGCCCGTGGTTCATGTCCAGTCGAAGATCTGGTATAGCTACTTGATCATCTCAACGGGTCAAAGAACCATGCAGTTGCCGGGAACAAGTACATCAAGTGGATGAATCTGGTGTATCTGAGAGCATGGGGATCAAACGAACCGGCTCCGTGTTGGACGATTTAAACTATCGGCCCGGACAGCTGCCATAACAGCTGCCACTATGAACATTGCAAAATTTGCTCATGCACGCACATTTTTTTTTGTTTTGTTTTTCTCTCTCTTTCTCTTCCATCTTTTACTGATCAACCTCTCCACCGCATCAGCACTGAACTCTCTGCTTCGGGTTCGTTCTCTCTAGGAGCCTACAGTAAGTCCAACATATTCTTCACACAAACTCTACTAACTGTCATGTAGTAGACGAGATATAAGTATCGCCTACTTGCGCCGTTATTGTATCCAGTGAGTAGATTTTGTTCATTGTACTGGCAGAGACTGATTGTTTCTAGATATTCTGAGTCACCATAAACCGCTTAAACAACACCCAGGCAGCACCTTTGACACTGATAGCAAGCGCTCCCCACCTTATCCATTCATTCCCACACTCCTTTTATACGCTACAACCCAGTAACTGATGTAGCATCAACAAAGTTGCTGGTCATACTCAGAGATTGTGACGAACGCGTAAAGTGAAAGCGTTGTCATCAACTTAGCCATACCCTGAGGGGCTCTCCGGTCGGGTGGGATCAAATTGTGTGCCCAACTTGCAAAGGTCCGCCTCCCACTCAAAGCTGCCATATTCACCGAAAGCAAACTCCAAAAGCCTTCGAAACTATCGAGCCTTCTATGGACTACATAAAGAAGCATGAACGATCTACTGAAGCATAGGTGGGTGGAGAGATCGGGGCCTCCTTCAGTGGAGATATGCTTCATGGATGAAAACAGGCGCTATATGGATGAAGATAGTAGCGCATACACAAGAAAACAAACACAAAAGGGGCAACTGGTTGGTGGGAAATGATGGCCGAGGCTGTTTTCATCCTACAGCAGGACCATTTTGTCATGGGATTAATTTCAACAATTTGAGTCATCGGATTTGTTTATGTTTGTGTGTGTCCTAAGATCTGGGAATTAAGCTAAACGGCCAGTTGATATGTAACCCGCGGGTAAGAAGCGGATTGAGTGTGTTTGGCAATACTGAGTCTGTCAGCCAAAGCAAACTGCGAGTTCCCAGGGCATGATGGACACCTTCAAAAGTCTGCTATTTGCAAAGTGACGATTCTGTAGTTATTTTTGCGCACCTGAGTAACTCAAGCCGACAATTATCAAGTTCCCCTGATCACTCCATACATTTTGACAGCCAACAAGGGAACGGCAAATCCACCACTTTGGTGTTTGCCGCCAAGATAAACGAGTTCAAAGCCACACGAACCTACAACTGTCCTGGATGGCATCTCCCCGCTGAGGTGCGTGGACAGATCAGTGGGCAAGCCTCACCAAGTATCTTCTAAGTCTTTGTTACCGTTAAGGATTCTTAATTTCTGCCACGTATTGTGTCGTATCACTTCGATACGTTCTGTGAAGTCGAACTCGGATTAAAAGTGAGCCAGGGGGGGTTGACTGACTCTGGATCCTTTCACGTCATCTCATACCCTCAGACCCTCTGATTACTTGAAATGTATAAAAGCGGGTAGGTTATCATTTCCCAGCACAGAAATCCAGAATCTCTAAGTAACAATAGTCTAGAACACTGCAGTCGTAGAAATATCTTGGTGACAACATCGCCCGCGAGCTGCATTACCTTTTCGAAAATCTAGCCCAGTGAGCTCCAAGTAGGAAAAGGAAGGATACAAAAACATTTCACTTCACCTAAGAAGACCGCTGAAATATTGGATGGATGTGAAGTCCATGTAGAAATGAGAGCTGTGAGGCGTGAGATGTGAGATGTGAGATGTGAGATGTGAGATGTGGGCAAGAAGGTAACTGGATTGTTACTGCTATCTTCGACTAAAGATTTGCTAACATAGGGCCATGAGAGAGTCGCTTGCGGTCATCCGCGATCTGGCTTGAACCTTTCTTAAACTTCAAGGAATATACCCCAGCAAACATCTAATGTCGTGACTCCAACCTCAGGAGACATGGGGAATCTCTAAATCTTTTGCATGATCTCTCTATGAATCGATTAACGCTATCTTACTATACCTGCCTACCCTGAGACCCCCTTTTAGAAGCGATTTGTCCTGGGACCTCACCCTACCTCAGTATCCTGGGCTCTCCAGTCTAATAACTGCATCTTTTTGCTCAGTCAACATTCTTGGCTATTGTATCATTCTCCCTCATCAGGCTCTCCTTTCACCAAGTCCGGCATCGCTTCTCGATTACAACACTTCCCCGTACGACTTACGACTTGAGGATTACACAGCGGCAAATTCCTAGTAGCTTCAAGGACGAACTGCTGAGAAGGTGTTGAGCTATTGTCTACAGGACCCGTGGTTCTATGGCAGTTTTAACACACCATACAGTCTGACCTCATCCCCAAAAACATACCGAGCGACATACCTTCTCAAGCCGCAACCTGAAGACAGAACCCACAGAGTAGGTCTGGGCAGGCATGCCCCGGTCTGTGGAGATTAACATAAATCATTGAGCACATTTGCGTCAGAGTGGAATCTGGGCAGGGTGGGTATTATGAGGTCGTGTAATACCGAGTTGAATACCTTGAGGTGTCTGGGGATATTGTCTGCATGCATACATGCCATTAACATGTGGACCTGCAATGCGGAAGACGGGAAGTGAGACGCACGGATTTGGGTCAACTGCGCTTGTGACGTGATCTGATCTCCTTGAACTGGTTCTCTCCATTCCAGACCCGTCCACCTAATCGGTCCCTGTGGCCTGGTCGTGGAGATGTAGAGGTCGGAGTAGGGGCAAAACTCCCCTATTTGTTTCTTCAAAAAGCCGGTGTGAAGATCTCTTCTTCTATCATCTGTACCTGCGGCAATGACTTTAGGACACCTGCAAAACCAACAACTCGGCGATCTACTCCAACTGTGTCTACATGGACTACAACTGACTGATATGATGAGATATGACCGCTCATTACTACCACACCAATAGTGGAGCTTCCCAAGATGCTTGCCAGCTATGCCAGTGCCTGGCTGATGAACTCGACAGATTCTTGATCGAGTACCTGACTCTGGGATATACTGGTTTTGTCAGTTAATCACAAAAAGGTCCGAGGGACAACATACGGCCTGAGACATACCTCAAGGGGGTCTATCACCACCATCACCTTCAACAAGGCTGAGCCGGAAACGCAGGGATTCCTTCGTGAATGTATGGTTCATCAAATTCAAATCTAAACATACCATATCGTCTTAGTGCCTTTGATCTCTCTATACCTGTCGCACAACCCAGTCGCACCTTGCCGGCTCCTACATATTTCACAGTCGAGCAGGAAGGCGGACATAGTCAGCCTCCTCCCCGTCAGTTTAGGTCTCGGTGAAGCTCCTGAACCCCTCTCTCGCAAATACAAACCCACGTATTCGTCCTTTTTTACCTTAAGCAAGCTGTTGGAAGCGTTCTTGTTCCTCTTTGATGCCGTTCTTGGTGACGCTGATCGAGTGATTGCCAATAAGGGTTGGATTGCCCTCAACACAAGTCCAGAGGCCGACAGCCGCCACAGCCTCGAGACCTATAGCAATGAGCATCTCGGCGAGGAAAATGGTGGCTTGAAGTGACTTTCTCCATCCGACCCCAACCTCAGTAAGCAGTACCGCATTGGAGGAGTTATGCTTATAGAGGACCGTGCTGGGTTCAAGGATGAGGATGGCGAGCTGTTAACGTCCCGTTGGTCATTATCTATCAGATAGTACGTATAAACCCACTATGTCTCAGCGCAGCTACACTCCTCCTCAAATTGTCGCCTTTCTCTTGAACATTATTCTTGCCTGTCACTCTCACTGCAGAGACCTGCGTGCAGGGCAGTTGATATTTCATACCTATTCAAAGCAAAAAATAGAATGAAAAGGCTGTTACTAAGTAATTCGAACCCATGACTTCTGAGTACATCGATATATTCAAAAAGGATAGTACCATTATCGGCCAAGGCAGTACCTAGGGAGCGGCCTCAACTGGTTGATGACTCCGCCACTCTAGCGAGTGGCACACCTAAGTACTGCCCCTGAGAAGAATAGTTATTCTCTTAGTATATATAACTATTTGATGTCTCAGAAGGACTTTGAGTCGATCACTACAATGCCACAACCCGAGTCAAAGAACAACAGGACAGTGGATCAAAACACTTGGGTGCATATTGAGCAAGCTGTTGTGTTTGGGTTCTTCTTGAAACTCAATAAAGTTCCTTTTCTTTTTCTTTTTCTTCTGTGTGTGTGTGTGTTTGTGTTTGTGTTTGTGCGAAGCAGGTGTGACTTAAGTTCCAAATTGAACTGACTGTATGGATTCTTGATGTAGCCTGTAGGTAAGGATATATCGTTTGCCATCTACACCTTCTTTTGCCATTCCAGATAGTAGTGACGGGTGCCACACAGGACGCTTCGAGGGTAGTTGTAACAACTGCCACAGTCTACACGTTCTGTTCTATACCTACTTAGGAGTCATAAGAGACAATCATTATTATAGCTGCAGCTAGAGTAGAGTGTTGGTAATTGGTCACTTCCTTAAAGGGGAGCTAATCAATTAAAACAATACGGGTGAGTTCAGCATAACTAACTGTAACTATTAAGACATATCAAATTTCAAGTCTTTACATGCCTCTTCTTCCGTGCATTAACACTCGAATTGATACGCTTTAATAGCTGAGCAACCTCAGCAACACATTAACAATGCCACTTCCTAAAGTCTCAGCGCCAATAGGTTGGGCCCAAATCTACAATATATGATCCACCATACATAACGTCTTAGCTGATTGTCAGTCGCAGAATGATAGTATACAAGAGGACTCCGTGGCTCTCAAAGTGGCCAGATATGGACTACAAGCCCAGGCCCTGTAAGTCATCATCACCTGGATGGTGAATGAGTTTGGTGCAATGGTGTATCTATTGAATTGAGAGTTTGACGCAGGAAGGACCTGAAATCATCCAGGAAATCGTTACAGCATGGCGAGCTCACCAAGAGCTTAAGTATCTAAGTATCCGGCAACGGTAGTATAGTGACATAGGTAAGTACGTTTACCGGCCAACCTAACCTCCATCTCTTTAGACGCTGTAAAGCATGTGAGCCCTAAAGACTTATAAACACCGCCTAATTCTGGCCTCAACTTATATATAATTTTGTGTATCCTTTGATAGATATTGGCCCTATAAGGTTTATGTTGTCTGAAGAGATAGCATCAGGTTCCCCCTGCCCAGGAAGGACAGATCTGGGTGGTGTCAGGCTTGGAGCTCTGTAATGTTCTGTTAGAATATCGATAGGTAAGCCTTATCTATGAATGGACGACTGGCGGTTGCGTGTAATGACAGCCTATACTGTCGACCCTGATGATATTAGGTTTCTTTTCTTCCTCGACTTAGACAAGCAATGGTACGGGTGAAAGATGGTGAAAAGCCAACGAACACTCGGTACTTTTCTACCAAGGCTATACGAGATACTATAAGCACTCTGCATATGAGACCGTGAAATAAAAGAGTGAGGCGTCACTGAACTCACTGTCAATCATCTAGCTTTATTACAATCGGATGCGAAAAGACGCTCGTTTTACCTATTTCTTCATAATCACGGTTCTCCCACAGACACTATCACCAACCATCACCTGAATCACGTTCAACTGCGCCTCAGCATTGACTGACTGACTTACCTGAACTTAGTGTGTATTTGACACTTGGTACAGTTTTTCATTCGTCCCAGCTGTCAGACGTAAAAACTCTGTCGGTTTGTGTTCTTTTCCTCTTCTAGAACAGTCAGCATCGCTCTTGTAAACACACCTGAAACTCCAAACTTTTACTAAGAAATCCACCAATTCATCATCGTCAATGCGATCTAGCACGCAACTGTTAAACTTGAACACCGATCTGCCCAAGCTTCTGTTTCACTTCCAACTCCGCCCAGACCTTCACCGGATCCGAAGCACGAGACACTATTCAGGTCAGGATATCGCAGCTTCGATGATCTTTGTACTCATCCTTCAGCTGTACTGTGTCGCTGTCCACTATCTTGGGGTTTGAGCACGTCCCACGATGAGGTCTTGAGGGCTTCACTACTGAGTCAGGTCTTGTGGATCTTCTCAGCCAAACACACGTGCTCAACACAAGACGTCGATAAACCCCAGATCCTAGTGTTTATCATTGTACTTATCGAAGGTCTTCATCTACTCGAGTATCTTGATCTCCACCTGTCATCATATAGCCACCGCATATGGCAGCTACAGATCAGTCCGTCAAAGCCTTAGTACACGACTAAATATCGTCAGAGAAGTTGGATCGCCGATCGCTATTCGCAATTTCCCCCAGACGAGAATCACGAGTATTTCACAGTGCAGCACATGATCTTCAGCGCGATGTTTCAGGGTCCATTCTAGCTATTCTACCTACGGATACGTCAGGTGCCTTTGAGCTAGATCTGCAGCTCTTATGTCAATCTTTATTCCAGAGTGCAACTCACACTCCAAACAGTAACATCGGTCGAAGAGAGTCGCACCGTCAAGTCTGACCGCCTTCTCTGGCGTTTATTTGCGCTTCTAGAGCCACAATTCGGATAAAGTCAAGCGCCCTAACGTTTTCCCCTGATCGTGACCCAGCCACTCTTCACAGTACGGTAACTCATGCAAGACAGAGCGCAACATCCCTCAAGTGGTCCAAGCCTCCAAAGGAAATGAACGAGCGCCTCTTTAGTGCCAACGCCCCCACGGAGCACGCGAGAGGTGTTCGTGTTGAAGCAGCTACGATCACTTGATGGTACAGAGAGGCCTTGTCCGAGACACTGACGCTGTTTGACACAACCGTGTCTGTCACAGAGTTTAAGGGAACAAGCTTGTATTTTGGAATATCGGTTGAACAGAGTGGATGAGACTTATAATTGAAACTCAGCAATGGAGATTAAACACTCGATACGATCGATTGAGCAATTCAATTGGTTCTCGAAATGCCGGAAAGACATCATAACCGACGAAGAAGATAAAGAGAAACATACGAGACAAATCACACCACATCCATGTATGTCTCTCGTCTCATTGCTTTTCCCACGTGGGCGGGCCAACATCTCAATCAAAGAAAGTAAAGACATCATACTGTAGGATACATTGACCGTAAACCCCATCTCAAGAGCTTTTGCTCTAAGATCCACAAGTAATTCCGTCCCAAAATCTCCACCGCAATTCAAGCTTCCCCTGAGCGGTTAGGTTAGGATTTGCTGACTGTGCTCAACCTTGACTCAGGAACGGTGAAATCTAATTTGCGATCAACTAGTCGATTGACAGGGCAGTTTCCGTTTGTACATACACAGCATGACACACTGACCCCAATGGTTCTCCCGTGCCGTGTTCTTCCTTTTTGCTGCTGGGGATGGGGTTGGATTTCAAGGGGTAGATCTCAATCAAACAAGGATGGTTTGCTTGATGAACGACAGGGGTCAACTTCTCAGGAGATATCTCTGCCTACAAACGATTACAAGTCTACACTGTCCAACTTTACCGAATTGCATTAACATATTGAATATAGGTAGTAATGAAGATGAACGACATCATCGGTATTTCTTCTCTTCTTCTAGAATTAAATTAATTTTATCTCTGGTGACATCCCGAGATTAACGTAAATCATAAGCGACGGGTTATAAGCCACACCTACCTAACCCGGAAATACACTTGTTTACCTCCAGCCTCCGTCTTTGTCACTAACGATATATGTGCCCTGCAGTATCTCCCACTTACACCCTGTCTGATCTGATATCCTCACCCATCACCGGAACAACAGACGAAAGCGACAGGGGACGTGATCAACGTCCCAGGTAGGTGCATAATATGACGGGATATAGACGATTGATACACCGCAACTAGTAATTCCAGATCTGGACTTGAATGCCAAAGAAGCACCAACAGAACATTTGAAATCCTCAGACGGACACAAACGGTTCTAGACTCACTTAAACAGCCTTACCATAACTCACCAGCCTTTCCCGGTCTGTCGGCAGCTCAATCCTGTTGGTGGCTATTAAGTTCAACCCCAGACTCAGGCACCTGGAGCGGCCGCGCCGAGCTAAGGTAACCACTTCACCACAATCAATAGTCCGTCAGCCTCAAAGTCCAAACATGGTACATCACATCACATCACATCACATCAAAAGTGCACGAATCAAATGTAGAGTATTCGTAGTATTGTTAATCAGAACAAAGCTGAAATCTCATTCATGAGTTGCTTGACCGTCTTTTTGCGGTTGTTCATTAACAATTTATCTGACAAAGATCCTCAAAAGACCTGTCCAAGGTCATAGATGCTTCCAAAGCATATGATCCAAGATCCCAAAACGCCATTCTCGAGTGGTGAGTGAATACAATACAACGCCGGTTTCTTTCTTGGCCAGCAGGATATGTCCATAGTACGCCTGTTTCCTTTGCCCTAGGACCTTTTTGGTCGATACAGAAGATAGTAACAAAGGAGAAATATTAGAGGCGTCTTGCACCCGTATCCGTTTTGCCCAGTCATAATTCGTTAAAGTACAAGTCAGATTATTTAAACCTTGACGCTTCGTCTTCTCGCGGCTGCTGCCAATCCTTGCCTTAAACGGCTACGAGTGCCATTAGGCGTCATTGGTGATCCGGGTTCAGACATAGGTGACATGGGAGACATTGGGGCTGAAGACATTCTCCTTTGGGCGAACTCGTGATAGGTAGGTGCCTTCTGAAGAATAGGCTTGGGGGCCTTTTGATCTTCAGAGTCGGTACCTGGTTCTTCTCGAACCTGTTCCATAGGAAATGTGGGTGTGAAGAGGGAAAGGTTATCCCTGGATTGGCTGGCGAAATGGGTGTTGAGGGAAGGTCGACTTTTCTTCTTGACCAAGCTCAGTGTTCGCTTGAACATGCCAGGTGACTTTGGTGTCTTGGGTCTCTCGGTAGACTCTTCCTTGGTCTCGGGCTCAGACTTGGCGAAGGGATCAATGCTGAGAAACTCGGGTCGCTTCTTCTCGAGACGAGTTCCCATGCTGCTTGTTCGGGGAGGGTGCAAGACAGAACCGGAGGAAGTAGTGCAGAAAGACATTCGTCGGTCAAGAACTGGGAGAGTAACTGGGAGAGTAGATGTTCGGCGAAGACGGCTGGGAGGTCGGGACCCAGTTGACATTCTTGATGAAGGTCGAGAAGAAGCTTCACTGATAAGGCTAGGAGAAACTGATCGTCGAGGAAGATCAATCACTGAAGGCTTTCCAGCGAAGACCACTGAAACCACCTTGGCGGTATCCTCGTGACTGCCCCTTCGTTTTGACTGAGATTCATCGCTACCAGAGTCAAATTCGAAATCGGAAAAGTCATCGGCGGAAGAGGAAGCATCCTCTTCTGAAGAGAGGTAGACATCATGAGGAGTGGAGAAAGGTGCTTGACCTTCGGGGGTAAGCTTGTGAGTCAAGAGACCATCCAAGCATCTTGAAGCTCGGAGGGCGCTCTTGGCTGGTAGTGCAGGAGCCGCAGAAAGTTGTCGTTGTGAAGGAATCATTGTTGTGGGTGTGTTTTCGGGAGAGGAGTCGTTATCGGCAGAAGGAGAATAGATAGGAGGCTCGACGGATAAAGACTGTATTTGAGATCGAGACTGTGATTGTGACTGTACTCGTTGGGCGAGAGAAGTATCAAGTTTTGGGGCATCAAGCTCCCTTTGCGGCTGTTGCGTCACTGCCAGAGACATTATCGATATATGTAATAATTATTGAATTCCCCTTTATAGGCCCTTTGTAAAGAGGGCGGGGTGTAGAATAAAGGGAGCGAAACCGAAGCCGTGAACAATGTCGTCAAGTCTTTCGAGATTTGGTCAGGCGGATGTCAACGGCGGTCTTGAGAGTGGCCGGCAGAGAAAGTGAGACAATGGATCCAAGACAGAAGAAGACAAAACCAAACAAAAGAGACGAAAGCAGAAAGAATGTCTTGTCTTGTATTGTATATTGGAGGGGCTTCTTGGAAATCGATAGTTGAGTTGGATATGAACATTAGAGGGAGAAGGGTCTAAGTGGTTGGGGAGTGGCATCCATTAATATGAAGGCGAGTCCCTGAGAGACTGAAGTCAGGTCAAGGTCAAATGGGCAGCAGCACAAGGTTCAGCCCAAGCCAAGGTCCCAAGGTCCCTTCCTGATCCACTTGAGCCACATTCTGGTACGAGAAAGACAGTGTATTAACATGACATTTTCCACACAGTATACTTCTGTGGCAGGGGCGCTTATGTTGGCAGGGGTATGGATGGTCCAGGACAGGGCAGGGTATGTGGCAGGGTCTCCATCCTTTGATGGATTCTTTTCAGAATTAGGTCCGCCCAGAGAGAAAGTCGTTGCAAAGAGGCGGTAGAATTTGGCGATAGAATTTGAGTAGACTCAGCCTGGCTATAGAGTTGCAACAATAATCAGTAGTCTCTTATTCTGTATTTATTAAGCTGTACCTGATTTAAGCCACGAGACACCGTAACCTCCACCACGAGCCTCGAGTCTCAAGATGAACCATGAGCCTTGTGAGCCACCTGAACCTTGGCACTGACTTTTGTGTCTTGTGCCATCCACGAGCCGTTTCAAATCTCCACGCTACGCCAAAAAGAATAGATGGCAATTGTGATATCTAGGCATTAAACGCCAGGACTATTGTGAGATCCGTTGGTTGGCTGTGAATCGAATCGAATCGCTCGCTATCAGAACGTCGGCAGCTTCAGATCCCGATTAACTGGTTTAACGTCTCTAACATTCGGAGTTTGACATCCGGGAGATCATATTCATACACGAGATGCAAGAGATTGACGTAGATAGATTCGGGTACAAACATTTCATGTTCCAGTTCCAATTACTGTGTTGATGTGTTTTGCATGCGATCTTCAACCAGCCTCGTGGCCACGTTATCGGTGACGACGCTAAAACCAGTCAAAGGTGAAGGACATGAAGACCAGCCTCTTTAGTTCGTCATTTTGTATCAATCACTCACATAAATCGTACTTGCTAACATCAAGTCGAGTCATCCTATTCAAGCTTCTATAATAAACCATAGCATTCCTACATCATCCCCTGTCTTTTTGAGGCTTGCATTTCTAGTTAAAGACGGACTGGCAAACGTGCATCTGCAGCCAAATGTCTGATTGGGCATCTTTTGGTCGCTGCAGATGCTACTGTAGGCGAGGCACAGAATGATTGATAAAAATTCCGAATTTTCTTCGACACCGCTTTCTTTGGGTAGAGACAGAGTCATTCATGATCTGCACAAGTAAACCCTTGAATGTATTCCCTGTCGAGGCTTTGACTGTGACTCTTTATCAGAGAAGAAGTCATCTCGGGCAATAAGGTACCCTAGACTATCAAGAAATGACAGCCCGAGACCCTTGACTATCTTGTGTCAGGTTTATTGCCGCCCGTATTTTATTGAAATGGCTGCATTTGGGCCGCTGGAGGTGTGTTGGTTGGTGATGATAACTGATTAAACGTGGTGTTGTTCAGCTGAGATGGTGATACGCGACGAGACAAGGCCAGACCAATGTCAAACCACACCAGAAAGCTCCACACCCACAGAAGTAGACACTCAAGACAACTCACTTGCAAGTCACACCTCATACAAAGTCTCACAGTGTAGTAGAGTTGCATTTGACTTGATCTCGTCGATCTTGAATAATCACGCTTGATGGGTCTCTACCGTCTCTACCGCGCCAGCCTGCTCATGGTATCGTCTAGTGTGATCTCAACCCATCACGGCATGGTTGTATCCATTCGACTGCATTAGAAGACATGATGCTGCATACCAAGACGAGGCGATGTCTTTTAAGTGTTCCGGTATCCTGCCAACTCACCAAGCGGAGTCGATGCAACGTGCAACAGCATTGCAGTGTGAGTGTTTAACGCAGGCACTGAAATTCCGAGGCATGGACTATCCAAGTATTCTTCCAGTGACACACTGTTTGTCGTGCCGCGCATTAGCTGTGATGCAGGAACTTGACAACACACGATCAAGATTGGGCAGCCTTGTTCCTTTGTGAAGCGCCCATTCTCCAACTCACAACGAGTCTCTTCCTCCAACTGGTCCCGCTAACATCGGTGATCCGCCTGGTATCGAACCAGGAGCACACATTCTAGCCAATCACATCATACAGTTCCGAATACTTCCAGACACCCACTCTGATCGCGTTTTTGACCGACATTTGTGTCGGGTTCGCCATCAGATACGATGAACCATTACCGTTTTTTTCCCCGTCAGAAGAAAAGTCTTTCAGTCACTTTCTGCTCGGACGTATTTCTGCATCCCTGCCGGTCAAACTCTCACTCACACGACAATGTGCTCATATATCCAAATCTCATTTGAAGATACTATATCAACCTTTAACTCCCTTGCTCATCCCTTGACATGGGAATCTATAAGACACAAACCGTCTTTCCCTTTCCTTTTACGCTTCACCCTTTGTAGCTTTCAACCGTCAGGTCTCGAACCCCTCGATTTTGAAAACCCCTTGCCATCTGAGTCTCAGGTTGGTCGGCAGAGCGCCAAGAAAACAAGGGTCTCGTCCCAGGGATGAAATACTCAACGCTGATACGCTGGAAATGATGTCGCAGGTTGGTCTGATGCTAAGTAGATGATCATGGACACGGAGAATCTTATTCCAGTATCAAATTCTGCACCTGAGCATTTGACCATGTCGATTTGATAAGGCTAGAGGACATTCTAGCCCGTGAGAATGAACACAGTGAAAAACATTGAGAGCTACATTGACGGAATCGTACTGGTTCGGCCGGATGCGATATGTCAAACAGTGACATTTCCGTCCGAAATGAGGTCAATTTGCTCCATCCTAGAGAGCCTCATATTATTCTATGAGCGCTTGTTTGAGCCGCCAAGAGTCGAGATTTACATTCTACGGAACAACTTGTTATTCGGTTGCTGCCTGTGTTCACTGCTGTTGTATACTGAAAACGTCCATTCTCAGGTAAGGCGTCCTAATTGGAATGTCTTGTTGACAGTCTAATCCAGGCCAATCGAATCTTGCTGTACCTTTGATCAATACCAGTATTAAAAGCCTTGTGTACTCCCGACATGATCTACCCGTGAACCCTTATTTTATTATTGAATATTTTCACTATTCATCATTAACATGGATTGGTTCAACTGAATGACGCCATGGTTTGACCTTGCAGAAGCGAAGAAGAGCTTTCCCCAGGTCCACAAACTAGCGCGCCACATCTACACACTAGCCACAGGACCCTCTGCAACGTCACAGTGGAGAGGCACCAGCCACTTCTTTTATAGATCTTACTAACCTTGATAAGCTTAGTGGATGCGTCTTACCCGTCCGAAGTCTAAATTTAAATACACTCTACGTCCCTTTTTAGATCTAGAGTATGACTTGGAGGTTCTGTCTAGATTTAGGTGTAAACTTTGTAAAACGTAGGCAGTCATACTGTGAATACATCGGCACAGCCGTGTTCAGGATGCCACTATGGATCTTATGATGATAGTCTCCGCTCCCTTCAGGAGCTGGTGACTGACAACTCATTGCTGTTGATGGCTGAGTTGTCAGGCTTCTTCACCCTTGAAAAGAGCCTGGTACTCGGTTCATTGTGCTAGACAAGACGTACCGTATCAACGGATCAATGATTTACATTCAATAATTGAAACAACTTTCGTCCACGTTCCAGCCTTGCCCGGGCCGAAAACATGAACGCCAATGAATCTACTTGTCCCAAATAAACTTCTCCCTCCCTAACACTAATGAAATACCAAGTGTTTCTGTTTCTCCCTTAACACAAATCAACTATCACACTCTATCGATAGCAATGTCTCAAGTTCACCCACACTATAAATCTGTTTCTCGGATAGTTTCACCCTTGCCTCGTGCATTCTTGGAGGTTGTTTCATGGGCTGGCCCCACGTCAATAGCATCCCTCGCATAATGTTTTTCTTTTTTTACCCCGCGATTTCGGTACAAAAGGAAAACTTACTGTAATAGAAACATTTTACTGTGTAAGTACAGAAGGATGAGGCATTGACTGACACGCATCCGGTAGAGGATTTGAAGGATGTTGGCGTTTCCGGTATGTTACTGCGCCCCGTTGGAGGACGGAGGCCCGGGAGACGACCGCCGAGACACGGAGCTGTCAAAGCCGGTGGACTTTTTACAGCTGAGCAAATGGAATATGCTTTCGTGCTAAGGAATTGCTCAGCTGAGGCTGTGAGAGCATGGTACTGCGGAATTAATTGTCTTGGCGACGCCCAAGAATAGAGCTGACGTGCACAGAAGCAGAGCTGACAACTTGCAAAATAGCCTTTTCATTTTTTCAGTTTATTTTTGCCATTTTTATGATCATACTTCTCGTGGGTTTTCTTGTCTACCGTATTGTAAGTTTTTGCGACATGTTACTATTTTCGTATCGTCTCATGCGCTGTCAACGAGCCCAGTTGCGTGAATACGAAAAGACGGGCATTAGTAGGCAACTCCACTCGCCACAGTCATGAGCCGCATTGAACTGGGGTGATCTCTTTATTGAATTCCAGTTAAGAGAAGTTTCTCTATATTTTCTCGCGTTTTTATTTGAAGCTATTTAAGACACCAAAATAACTCAACTCTAGTGATCCAATACCTAAACTCCTGTCAACAGATTTCAAGTGATGGCTTAGCCATCTCTTAGGAGGATTCAAGTGTCATTTTCCCCTGCCAGCTGTTTTTCGACAATTAGAAACGCAAGAGACTTCATCCCTAACATAGAGACGTTGGACTTTGAGGCATTTCGAGAGTTGGTGTCACGCCCATCGGCTGATGCGAATACCAGTGATGATGTTGTGCATCTCACCAGTGCAGTTGGGCAGCCATAGCAAAAGAGAGCGTCCCTTCATGATTTCTGTTTAATATTGATTGGGGTGACTGAGTAAATTTTAACAAGTGGTAAGTGTATTCCCTGCGTAAATATACGGTTCATGATCTGCTGTCAATTGAACTCAGCACACGTATCTTCAAAGAAAGGGAAAGCCCTCTTATGAGCCAGGCACTTTCAACTCTCACTCGAATATCCCCATTTAATTACAATGAGACGTCTCTCTTCCAGATCACATCCAGCTAACATATCGGTTTTTAGATGCTCCCATGGGTATTTAGACCTCAGTGGCAAGTGTTTCGACGTATCTCGTACAAACGTCACAGAGTTTCCGCCAAGGAGCTTGATTTGTTAGCTACACCTGCGATACTGCCACTGACTATCTTGACAGTGGTATATTATTAGCTTTCTGTAAAGTATGTCATGGTCGAACGCTGGTGGAAGCGAGGATGTTGCACCAGATTAAAGGAATTCCGACGGGAGCATTATATTGTCTGTGATGCTGAAGTGGATGTATGGCTGTTATATACGGATACAAAGTTTTTCGCATGCATCAACCTTGCTGTATCTTGCGACAAGAGATCGCAAGATCAACCCCTCGTGAGCACTATGGAACTGGCCCATCACTGATTTAACTCTAGTTAAATGCTCTACAAGTCATAATTTCGTAACAAGATATTGATTCATTGCAAGGCCACTGGGAAACTTTGTGATCTTTGGTGGCAGAATAGTAAAAGCATCGCGATTCAGACACGTGACTCAGGTATGAGGAGTGTGTTTTCAGGTCTGCGAGAAATAAGTCGAAGATATCTATCGTTTACAGCAATAGAAAACCATCTGTTCTCAAAACATTGGTGTCAAGTTGCAACGTTACCAATATCAAGCCCGTTCCATTGACCACCTCATCACCTCCTTTTGGTTGGATAAAGATGACCTCTTGTGAGCCTAGAAGCACTGCATTGACACTTTATTGATTAGAAGCATGGTTTAGATTATTCTTACTCAATGCAAAACCCTCCCAGTTGGCTTATCTCCACTAACTATCTAGTCAAACTCATGTTTGTTTCATAGTATAGGGTAAGCTTTCAACCAACAGGGATACACATCATGCATAATAGCGTCATAAATCTGCACGCAGCTTATGAAGCTTGGGAATTGAAAAATGATCGACACATTGGGTTACAAGTAAATGGACCAAAACGTCACAAAAGCTTGCTTTCATCCTTGGATCTTTCGATAACGTGTTCTGTATGTGATGCAACCGAAAGTGGTGAGTACTTTGCACAGTATTTCACAACTCCCGAGTCATGATATGTGTACTTGAGAAAATGATGTAAAGAGACCCTTAAGCAAGGACGTGGCAATGTGATATTTTTGAAAACGGTCAAGGAATGTCTCAAACGTGACATCAAAGGGCATCAAGCTCTTATCGTGGAATGGATTATTGTCGATCACTAAACCCTTGGTTGTAAGTGAAACACCACACATGGAATGTTTGTTCTCTTTGGGAAAGTCTATTCTTCTGGATCTAGAGAAACATAGATCTTTCAGTCAACCTAGGGTTGCCTCAATCTACCAGCGATTACAAGCAACTTCTCCTTTACAACTGCTAGGGTATTTTGCATAACAACCAATCCCACGAATAAATCAATCTTTACTTCCGCTTCATCCACCATAACCTCATGATCCCCATCATCCATCACTTCAATCCTCTGCCAAGAGTTTCAAAGACAAAGAAAACATTAGTGAAAAGCTCATATCATAGACCTCTAGGGCCCATCGAGACTAATCGTAAACCTGCTGAAAGGTAATCCATTACCATAATTCTCGACTAGGTCGAGGAGATCCTCCGCTGCTCTGAGGTCGCCATGGGTCGGAGCTCCCATTGAAAGCACCACCATCACCCCCTTGGCCAGGAACAGCCAGGAACACACCAGCACCATTACCAATCATGACACTGCGCCGAGCATCTCCACGATCCCATCCAGACCCCGTGACATCGGCCGCCAGCCCGTAGCTGCTAACCGGCCGGCGAGACGGTGCCGCAGCAGATCTGATCATTGGATCAACAGACACAAAGTTCCATTTTCCGAACTCGTCACTCTTTGTGAAAACTTCGAGAGTGTGTGTAGGAGCTGCTGACGATGGATTGCGAGGAGCGAATGGATTATTAGAGCTGAAGCGCTTGCTGGGTGGTTGGATATTCGACATGGGCCGCCTAGGCACAGGAAGATTTGCTGATGAGGGTGATAAGTTTGATGACGGGAAAGCAAACCCAGGAGTGGACTTGGTCGATGAATTAGAGCCAGAGCGTACATGACCTCCAGCAAATGCGGCATTGGGAGGTGGAAGTCCCTGTAACTGATCAGGGAAACTTTCATCATGAACATATAGACGCCTTAGTTTGGGAAAGCCGCCGCCAAGAATGGAATTCGCAAGATAGGAGTAGTAGCCCATGGTCACACTAGAAAATGCACCTGATGAAGTCGCAGAAACTTCATATCGCAGAGTTTCGAGTGTCCTTGATGCCAGTGGGCGAGAGTTGGCTGAGCTAGGGAACTGTTCCGAAATGTTGGTTTGAATGGCAAATGTCTTGAGAGATGATGCCATTGTAAAGATTTCTTGCAGACTCGCAGGATGAACACCGGTATCCTTGAGAGTCAGGACCGTCAGGGCTTGCTGAGTCTCCTGCCATGCCAGATACTCAATGAGACCCTTCAATGTCACTCCGGGTGTATCCTTAAGCACAAGCTCCTTCATGGGCGGCAGTGTAGGTAACCCATCTGATGACGACAGGACCTCATCTGAAAGGCCTGGTGTGTTTGACACCTTCAATGCTTGTAAATTGGAGAGACTACCGAGCACAGCTCGAAGGGTCATGGCATCGATCTCGAGATCGTTCAATTCCAACACCTCGATATTGCGCCATACTTGCCCGGAAGCTAACATGGCCAAACTGCGTTCCGAGCCACCGACATAGGTCATCTTTCGAAGATTGGGACATCTTGCTTGAACTTCGAGGCGGAGGGTCGCGTAATGAGGATCGTCGCAAAACATACCCTCGGGCAAGTCGACATATCGTAGGTTTGGAAGAACGGCAATGGTCTGGGCAAGCTCAACTTGAGAGGACTCGCGTAGCATGTATGGAAGCTTCAAATACTGAACGGACTTTCCAATACGTGTAGGGTCATCGCGAACGGTGCGTCGTAGGAGACGTAGACGGGCTTGGGCAGGATCCTCGGGAACGCCGTTGCGATCAAAGCGGGAAGTCTTTTTGCGTTTCTCGGCGAGCCATTCTTCCAAACGGCAATAGTGGACTGGATCGATACGAACGCTGTGGTATCTGTACAAGAGTTAGCTCCTGGATGTATCGAACCACCATGACACTGCTTACAAGACCTTGACCGCACTGGGTCGCCATGCGCGACAAACTTGAACACAATGAGCTAAGTCGCGCAGGTCACATAGCATGCAAACACTGTCGCTTGTACTTGCGCTGCTCTCGCAAGTATCATAACTCTCGTCATGGGCATGTGGGCAAACCAAAGCAAAGATGCGCTCGAGGACCTTGGGTGGAAGATGAGCAAGCAGATATGCTGAGTGCCGAGTTGGAGGATATAACGGTGGACGACCAGAACCAGGAGGACGGAACCCTATAGGAACGACAAAGTCTGAGCTCTGACCGGCGCTACCGGCCTTGTCCTTCTTGTTCCGACGTCGGAAGGGGTTTCGCATCTTGGCGTATCTGAGTTCGGTCGTGGTTGTATGGACAGATCGCGAGTGGATAAAGACAGGGAAGATTTATAGTGCGAACAAAAGAAAGAGAAAGGATATGACAGAAATGAAAAATGAAAAAATGAGAGGAAGAAGGAGGAATACGCAACAGAATATGAAGAATAACAGAGGGCTCAGGCTCGTGGTGACGCTGAACTGAACAGAGACCAGCTGAGAGGCGAGAGGGAGAGGAGAAAGCGAACGAGGGGACTTTATTAAGATCGATGCCAAACTCCAATTGAATTCTGGGGAACTGAATAATTGCAGGGGGGCACCAGCAGGGTAGGTACCTGCCTTTTCGGATGTGGATGTGGCACGTGCCAATTAATTGATTGATTGTATATCCGGCTCTCAACTGAAGATGGAAAAGAACAAAGACTAAGAGATAACCAACCCAAACGGCAAGAATTAAATATTCGTGATATGCATCTTTTCGAAGGCTGATGTTTCAGGGGTACAAACGCTCCATCCAAACAACCTACAGCCCTACCCCCGCTGTTCCGCCAGGCCGCATTCCTCAGCGCCTTACTTCTTGAGGCCAACACTCGAGTGGCGTTTTCCTCTAAGCGCGAGGTCTTTCCGCTCTATGCCGTAACTGATCAACAACTCCTTGCTCACAGGCAGATCATGGATCAGCAGGGGGGGAGAAACAGCGAAAAAAGGTCTTGGCTACAGGGAATGGAATAAAGATACCTCGTCAATATCAAACTTGTCCTGCGTATCACAGGCCAGAAAACATTACATTGCAGTGCATTGGGTGGTTTATATGATCCCCTCTTTGATAAGTCAGATATGCAGTCAGCTAAAAAGGGGTTGGGTCTACAGGTGCTGCGGATGTAAGCGCTTCTGCTTCTAGGTAAGAAACAAAATGAGGATGAATGCCTGACTTTGTTGGATTGTGTTACAACCAATGATTCTTTTTATAGCAAACAAGGGTTTACAAACCCATGTCTTCTACAACTTGCCAAACGAACGTATTCTGTCGGTAGTTATCAATCAGATTGGACCGTTGTTTCTAGTTGTTTGCTTTTTGCTTTGAAGGTTTGTTGAAACCCTGAGCATGACGTCAAGCGGCGTTTCATCTTTTGATTGTGGTTATGTATATGAACTGAAGATGTTGGCGAGCTTTGATCCTTTTTTATTGAATTAATTAGTAAAGAGACGTATTACATCACTGTAAACTAATTTGAATGAAGTATTCTATATCATCCGGTCCGAGTCCGTACAGCATCCTATACGTATTTCACCGCCTTTCCTCAAATGCATCGCCATATACCACTAGGCGCCTTTTTGCTCCTTCCACTTGGGCTGTGTTAAGGTAGCCATGGACAAAGCATTCATTCATACGTCTGACAAGAGGTCCCCATTCAGCTTCTTTCACTATTCTCGCTCTGAAGATGAACACATCCCATCACTCAATCTCTCAACAATGCACCGCCTCTTGAAGTTTCCCCTTCTCTCACTTACTCCACGGCTGTTCTCACGATCCATAAGTCAAGCATCTTCCTCTCGCCTCTACAAACCTCTCAACCCCAAAACGTCGGAGATCCGACTTCTTAAAATACCACCGAACCCCTCTTCCGAGTTTGAACTCGTCACTGTCTCCCTCGACGATAAACCCAAATATGCAGCACTGTCTTATCTCTGGGGTGACCCCCAGAACTACGGGGCTGTCACCATTGAAGGAAACACCGTCAGGATTCCAGATAATTTAGCTTCAGCATTTCTCTATATTTTAAGTGACGAAGCTTTCCGATCGCAACAGCATGTTAAATATATCTGGGCCGACGCCATTTGCATCAATCAAAAAGACCTCGATGAAAGATCTCAACAAGTTAAACTCATGCGTCGTATCTGATACCAGATACTGATGGGTTCAAAGAATGGGCGGTACCGACCTTCGCAGCTAATTTACAAACCACTGATGATAGAGACTACATCTATGGTCTTCTGGGAGTTTCCGGCATTCCGATAACTCCTAATTATGCCCCTGAGAATACAACATCACACGTTTACACCAAATACATTACCGGTTGGCTGAAAGCTGCATGCGCCCAACAGACGGGCCATGTTCACAGTCCTCTCGCTTTTTTAGCCTTCGCGGGAACCGGAAAGTTCGGCCGGTCTGATTTACCAAGCTGGGTTCCGAACTTTGCAGAGAAACAGGAAATGTCTACGCCCTGGTGCTACAGTACCAGCGACTTCCGCTCAGCCGATGAGGGCACCCCAGGTTTGTTCCTCAAGGATAGCGAAGTTTACCCCTATACTGTGGAAGAAACACAAAGTTTATTTACTTGGGGCATAGATATGGGAACTGTAACTTTAAGAACAAGTCACCAGAAAAATTCGGATCCTGAGATTTTGGCATCCTTCATGTCTTTGGCCAGTTCTTTCATAAGGCGGCATTCACGGTACATATCTGGAATTCCAGCAGCCCAGGCCATTATTAAGTTACTATCACTGGACTCATCAATAAAAATATCTCAGGACCTTATCGATAATGCTATGAATCTGGCTATGGTGATCACTTATTTCAACATGGACAAGACGCAATCTGTCCGAAAAACCTGGGACTCAAATTGGGATAATGACATTCTCAGAATGGCCTTTCCAACTACAAATTTAGTACAATTTGGACTTACGCCAAACATTCTCAAAGAACTCAGCTCCTGGGATCTCGAAAGACGCAGAGTAGCTGTATCAAGCATCATGCCAGTGCTATATAGTTACCAATTCTTTGAGACAAGCCGGGGAGATCTTGGTGCAGCTGACTATGAATTAGCTGAGGGGGATCGTCTTGTTGTTCTCAGGCTATAAGGAATCAGTAATGTTGAGACCAGATAAAGATGGGCTGTACACATTCGTGGGTTCGGTTTTCGTGATAGATATGGACACCAGACACGTTATTCAGAACCAACGATCTCACCAACAATGGTTTGAGTTACGATAAGCCCCATGGGAGAGCTGTCAGACAGAGTTTGGATTGGATTGGGAACATACTAAACATTAAGCTTATTGTATGTACTTGCCTATACTGCTATCTTCTCCCCAATTTAGGTTTATAGACTTGTCCATGGCTTGTTGTATCGACCTGGATTGATCATGAGCCAACCATGCCCTCAGGTATACGCAACTATGCTCTACGTCTTTCTGGTCTTGCTAAGAGATGCTGTTTAGTCAGCAACATGTCACATACATTATATTTACTTGGTTTCAAACACAATGGCACATACAATTGAGTGATCCATCAATTAGCTCATTCATCTCTCAGACTCAACAACTGAGAGAATTAATAATTCTATCATACATAGCCGAGAAATTGATTACAAGGGTTCTAGATAGATCGTCGTAGCCTGGGGCCGCTCCAAGTCAGCCGAGACTTGTGTCCCAATAACCATGCCCGTCCTTTCGAAAAATGCCCATGTTCGCCCAGTAAACACAAAACCGTGAGAAGCATCGTCAACACCCCCCCATCATTATCGCTGCCCACATAAAGACTATTATTCATAGCAGATCTCAGGCTTGAAATCAACCGAGCCGCCCTTTTTGGGAAAATGTGAAATCTCCAAAGTTTTTATATACGTATTGAAGCCGCTGAGATCAATACAGATCCAACTCCAACGCGAGAATGGCTTAAATGCTCGCGTAGCATTATGTAATCATTATCAAGGTCAATTAAGCCGAGAGAGGACACAGCACTCATTTGAATACTCCGGCTATTTCAACATGCTTGACCAGCCGCTTAGGCCTTGCGAGATCGGACGGAGCCGTTGGTCTTGGAGCCAGTAGCGGTGGCACCGTTAGACTTCTTGACAGGAGTGGTCTGGACCAGGTGAGGGTCAGGAAGAGGAGCCTGGGACATGCGTCGGAGACTCTGTCGGCCGGTGGGAGCCTTGCCCTGCTTCTTGTATGTGGCGAAGTAGAAAGAGATGAAGAGGACAAGGTAAGAGCTGATAGTGATGATGCCAGAGAAGGCAGCAAACTCCTCGCCAGAGCACTTGCCAGCGTTGGGCATCCAGGGGAAGTAGGTCGAGGTGAAGTAAGTGTAAGAGGCGAAGTAGATGAAGCCAAGATCGATGACGAACTGGATGATCTGGAGACGGGTGACCCACTCCTTCCACCAGACACGGACACCACGAGCGCTCTGGAAGTAGTACCAGTACATAACGACGTGAACGAGGAGGTTCAGGACGATGGGAACCCAGGAGACGGAGGTGGAGCCGATCAGCTGAGTGTAGCAGAGGAAAGCGGTAGCACCATGATGGTAGCAGTGGAGGAAGGCTGATAGGGATTAGCTTGTGTTTTTGTGCTTACATCGTAAGACTTACTCAGAGGTTTCTTCTTGAGGAAGAGGAAAACAGTGTCAAGGAGCTCGAGATACTTGGTGAGGTAGTTGAGCTGTTACAATTATTAGTTGGGAACGCATGTGAAGTTGTCTTGGTAACTCACGTAGTATAGAACAACTAGGGGCTGAGTCCAGCCACCCTCGGAATCGCAGATAGCATGGAAGATACCGCCACGAACAACGGTGGGAAGAAGCTGCTCAATGAAGAGAGCTAGAAGGGCACCGCTGATCAGAGTCAGGTAGAGGTTGTGGATGAGGAAGAGACCCTTGAGCTTGAAAGGCTCGCGGTTGCGCATCCATTCGCGACCACCGAAAATAATGGCGTAGTAGATAACGATAAAGATCGATGTCGACTTGAGAGTGGACATGGGAGTCTCGAAAGGCACAAACTTGAAGTCATTGGCGGAGTAACCAACAACGGCAGTGAAAGCCTTATCGAAGATGGGCCACAGGTGAACGCCAAAAGGACGGTCGATAGTAGGCAATGGGAGCTGCTCGTAAAAGGTAGCGGGAGTCGCAGACATGATGGGCGAATTGTACGTTGAAACCGACACAATTGTTGACCACGAGACCCTTATCAAGTAGGGGAGAATTGGAGAAAGTAGCCGTGTTACGTATTCGACGTGGCTGTTTTTCGAAGACGCGACAGAGCCGATGGCGCGGGGAGGACACGTGAAAGATGGACAAGTAAAGACTGACAAGGAATGACAAGAAGAAGAAGAAGAAGGTTCTCCGGAGAGATGAAATGGTTTAAAGAAGAAGCCAGGTAAACGGCGGTTGCGGGAATGCGTATATTTAAAAAGGAGACAAAAGGGGAGAAGGAGAGTAGATTTTTAATTGAGGAAGAGTCCAGAGAAAGACGGCGCATCAAAAAGGGGAAATTTCAATCCGCACCGCTACCTTCCCTCAATCGCACTTCCACCGGGCCAGATTGGATCTCCGGCTCCCGCGGGCAGTGACGCAGCGACTGAAAGTGGCACCTTGCACCGCACTTTCCTTCCATTGAGGTGCCACTAGTACATCTTGTAGGGGCAATCTCAACAATTGCCCAATTGCCATGTGTCTATGTTATTTCATGGACAGGCCCGCCCCGGGTACCAAGAATTGGCCCGGCTCGTGCGTTGCTGGCTTCTACGGATATTTCGTACCTAGTTCTTTTTGGAAAACATGACACGCGCTCGCAGGAGGAAGGACCACATGCGCATGCATGCCCGAGATGAGACTGCAATTACATGTGATCGGGTTCGCCGGATACACCAATGAAATAAAGATGTTTAGACACTACACGTGATTTATGAAATGCCATAATGACTCAGACACAACCTATACATAAGGTGGCTATGTATGCTAAAGACGTGCCCTGAAGTTTGTGTCTGGCCGTTGCTTATTACATCTGTCTGACTGCCTGTACGTGCCTGTGCCTGTGAGCTTTGTGTCAGCGTGTCCCGAGGCTTACTGGATGCCAAGACCGCGCGTGATGACCAGATGGTGGTGCCTAATTGAGACTCATTGGTTATGCCAAGCTCCGGTATAAAACTCCGTTGGACAATCGTCATTAATATCCGTAAATCGTATCACGACTGGAGAATGTCAGGTTGTCAAATGGCATTCCCAGCATTGATCCGTCAACACTTGAGACTGAGGATGGGAATCTTTTTATTACGAGAGGATGCAAGAAATGGAGACTTTTGGGGAGTCCTGCCCTTACAACAGTCATGAACTCAAAAAGTTGTACTCCGTATTGTGGGTGTATTCTGCGACTCCGTCGTCATTTCAATTTCGAGCCAAGATTCCATATAAATATCGGCGATGCCCCCATGTCTGGATCGGTCAACAATCTTATATCGCAGCACGGTTCTTCATAACCAACGAAAGAATCTTGATCAAGGTTTCGCTTAATTGTTTGCTCTTCTTATTATTCAACTTCATTCGAAGTTCAGACCATGAACCAGATGTGGCAGTGTGGCCGTGCTCTTGTCTTATGGTGTGGCTGCCCTGCAGATGTCAATTGAGTTCGGTTAATAATTGGATTTCAATGTCAGCCCAACGATTGGTGGTCTACAATTCGATTCCTTGTCCCCATTGGTAGCCTTGCTGAAAGAGCGCAGAGTGCCAATTGATTGAATTAAAACAAAATTAAATTGTGATGCTAGAGGACTCCTTTCTTGCAAAAGTTTTAGATTGATTAGAGCCTAAGTTATGAAGCTATCGTCACCTTCAACTGCATCATCAAATATGCTCTGGTCAATTGGATGACTGCCGTGTCAGGTCCCTGACAGCAATGACGAACGAAGGCTAACTGGAAGTAAGCTCGTTAAAGCACAGTGTCAACACTGTCTGTCCCATGGTAAAATCTCACAATTCGTACAGTAATCCACTACCACCTAAGGCACACAATCAGGTATAGCCTCGCCTTAGTCATCAATTCTCAGCCCATCCTCTCGCCCAAACAACTCTGCAGTCATCACCCGAGCCCGGAAAAAGCCAGCCCACTACCTCTACCAATACACGACTTGTCTCCGACAATAGACACCACCAGTCTCTCGCAATAGAACTCTCTCCTCTCCAACATGTCTGCCTTCATCCGTGTCGCCCGCAGCGTTCGCGCTGTTCCCATCCGACCTGCCGTCCAGCCCCTGGTGGCCCGCTCGGCCGTCGCCCACTTCACCACCTCGATGCCCCGACGAAGCGAGCACGCCGAGGAGACCTTTGAGGAGTTCTCCGCCAGGTAGGACCATCTCCTCACCCTCAATGGCCTGCCGTCTGCTTGGGATATCGATTTTTGTGCCATGGAAATAATTCGCAAATTGGTTCGAGGGAGTTGGAGTCTTTGCGTGGTTGTCTTGCGGCTGTGGGAAAAAAGATGCCGCAAAGCCCGCCTTGAGCTCTCTCACCACGCGATTTTCCCCGAATATCTTCCAATGCAGCCGCACAGGTTTCTTCCGACACTCAATTGCTAAACTACGACTTCCTGCAGGTTTGAGAAGGAGTTTGATGGTGTTCAGGACGTTTTCGAGCTTCAGGTAAGTCTGCCCCACGGGGTAGAGCTCGCTGCTCTCCGGCAGGCTCCCGAAATTGTCGTATGACTTTTGGCTTATTACCAAATCGCAGCGCAACCTCAACAACGCCTTCGCTTACGATCTCGTCCCTGCCCCCTCGGTGATTGCTGCCGCTCTCAAGGCCGCTCGAAGGGTCAACGACTTCGGCACTGCCGTCCGCATCTTCGAAGGTACGATTTTTGTCTATTCAGGCCTGCATTGCCGTCTACCCGACCGATGGATCGGCAATGTCTAAATTGCCTCCCCCGAATCATGTCAGGACAGCAACCTAATGTCGATATTGACCTCGCTCAAGAAACACCACCGACGACCCGCAAGCATCTATAAGTTTGATGGGCCAAATTGCTAACTTGTCGGTCTCTAGGTATCAAGACCAAGGTTGAGAACAAGGGTCAGTACGAGCAGTACCTTGAGGAGCTCAAGCCCCTCCGAGAAGAGCTTGGCGTGCTGCTCAAGGAGGAGCTGTACCCTGAGGAGAAGTAAATGGTGCCATGGTCTCAGTGTTTTGAGCCCCGTGTATACTGGATGTCGGCCGAGACGGAAGGGAATTTCAGATCAAGAGGTAGACAGGGGAGTTTGGTTGTGGCAGCCCCAAATCGATTGTGTTATAGCCCCAGATGCGACTTGGCGACGCTTGCTCTTCGCTAATCTCCTCCAATATTGAGAATTCTTTTGTACATCTGATGTGAACGATTGCTTTTCCTTGATGACCTGTTTAATTCTGGACCGAGGACTTTTTATCAGCGTGGTTTAAAGTTCTATTGGGAATTGTTGCATTCACGCCATGACAAGCATGCAGCTCGAGTTATTTCAGACATATGCTTATCAAGTACTGATATTGAGTTGCTCTACGTTACTAATTCTGCTCACCTATGCGCCGAATACCATGATGGCCCAAAAAAATAAAAATATCAAAGGATGTCGGTATCATCTCGATTTTCCCAAGCTGTCGTCTGTTCACACCTTCTATTAAAGAGCTTTCCACCTAGCATTTCCTGCCTGTTGTCCCATGAACTGTTGACCAGGACCAGTAGGGCTCGTTCCTCGACTAGCAGAGAACGCTGTCCGACCAGGGCGTGGGCTCATTATAGGTACACGAGGACTGCGAGGCATACTACCTCCACGTGTATTCCGCCCATTTGCGAAGCTGCTTAACTTCTGCTGAGCAACAAGCAGTTCTGCATCGCGTTGCTCAACTTGGGCTCGGAGAGCTGTAATCTGTTGCTGTAGCTCCTGTACCTGCCCATTGGTGTTTCGTGAATGGACGGCCAACAAATTCTCCGATGCTTTCTGTCTTAGCTCTTCATTCTGGGCCTTCAATAATTTGTTCTCGTTCGTTAATCTCAAAGCTTGAGAGTCGACATCCTGATACCGACTCTTCATAAAATCCACGTCGCTTAATGCATTTTTCAGTTTGCCTTCTGAGACCTGCAGTTGTTTCTTAGCCTCGCTCAGTGCCTCTTCTCTCTTGGCTGATTCTGGGTTTTCATTGAGGCGTGCAATCGTTGATTCCAGATCATTTATCCGTTGCTGCTGCTTCTCCTTCTCCTTTTGTGCGACCTCTGTGGCGAGTTGCGCAGTAGCCTCGATTCGCAACTTCTCTTTTTCGAACATTGTTCGATCCTGGAGGGCGGCGCGATTGGAAAGCTCAATCTTGTTCAAGGTCCTCAAATGGTCCTTGAGCTCTTTGTCAAGCCTATCGATGTGGCTCTTGAGTTCCGCTTCAACCTCGCCTGCTTGTGAAGTCTGGCGCTTGTACTCATCAATCTAAAACCTGTTAGACAAACCCATCTGTTTATCACTAGCCACTCTTACATATTCCGCAATTGACTGCAGAGTTGCCAAAGGTACTGTGACCATTGCTTCTCTCTCCCTAACCCCTCCTCGAGACAAAAACTTGTCGAGCATCTGCCGGACGTCACGGGGCATAGGGGGGTTATTAGAATTAATCGGTAGATCACGGAGCGCAAGATTCTTGCGCATTCGTTTAGCGTCAACATCTTCGTCATCATTCTTAGACTGGTCAGCACCGTTAACTCTTACAAGACAGGGAAACAAATACTTACGTGCTTCCGCTTCAGACCATTCCCATGTAAAGAGTCCATCGCGAAAAGGAGCTGAGTCTGAGACATGGGGTTCTCAAAAATATCAAGAACATCGTCCGGAATGCCTTGAGGCTCCCAATTTAAAGTATCGGTAATGTCGTTGAGATAGTTTGCAAACATTTCTGCAACTTCATGAGGCTCGCCGTAGCCCCGTTCAGGGTCCTCGAGATAGCGTCCTGCGCTGACGGTGTACGCGAGGACTGCGTTCTTTATTTCGAGCTCGGATGCATCGACCAAAGAATGGAGTCTTTCCATTAAAGAATGGATTCTGACATGCTCAATTGAGTGAGTTGTCACAAGGAGTAGCACAAGTGGCGACTTCCGAACAGAATTGTCGCGCAATTGCTTGGCAATGGACGAACCAAGATAATGAAAGTCGTAGCCAACAATGATGTCGAAGTTGAAAGGATCGAATTCTTCGGTTGCCAGTGCAAGAGTGATTCTTGTGATAGACGGAAAATTAGTGCGTTTACTGATACTCTCCGCTGAGCATTCAATCTTAGCTGCCTGAGCAAGAGCAAAAATCAGTCGCATAAGTTCCCGGCTGCGAACTACGATCAGGATTCCCCTTTCCTTCGCATCCAATGCAGACATGAGCTCGAATAAGAAACTGAACTTGGTGTTGGCATCACAGCAGTACTTAGCGAGTTCAGAGCTGGGCTGTGTTTCAAGGTCACTGCCGATGACATCCTGTGGGTAGTCGCAAATGTTGAAAAGTCTGTCGAAAAGGCTGTTGATCTTTTGAACGAGTGCTTCAGTAGGGCTTTCAGGAGTCTCGCCAGTGAAGAAGCGACTGAAGGCTTGGATTTCGGCTTTGTGATCCTTTATTATTTCCCCATAGTAAGGACGTCTACTCGCTTGCATTGGCAGTGTGACGATACATTGTAGACAAATGTCATCTTGTTGCGACGACTGCGACGACGCATCAGAATCTTGATCAACAGGAACTTGACCCATGACAATAGAATGTCCCGAACTTTCAACCTCCGCGGGTACGATGTCTTGACTTGGAAAGTTCAAGGTGTGAGTCGAAACAACTGGGTCAATAGATCTACTGATGGCTGCTGGGGATATCGTCCCTGGAGGCATCGTATCTTCAACATCTTGGCTAAGAAGAGAACGAGTGATAGAGTCCTCCGAGTCACCAAAAGTCATATCGATAACTTCGCGCATACTGTCGACCGCCGAAATGTGTGGGTTTGCCATGATAGATGCTGGTGAAATTGAAGGCACAGGGGCCTCAGGAGTGTTTCCCAAGGCTTCTGGCTTCCAAGGATCCACTGAGTAAACTGGTTGAGATCGGATAGCAGACTCAGGAGAGCTGGCAACAACGTCAAGGTCAGCCGTGCTGGCGCCAGCTACCGGCTCCTGATCGATTGGCGCCTCGTCAGACGTGCCATCTGGGTTCTCTCCTATCGATTCTCCAAATTGATTTAGCAACGAGTCCTTGCCAAAGTCAATAAAGCTTTTCAGCTCATCAACTGCTGAACTCTGAGGTTGGGAAACCGAACGATCCATTTCTGGGATCGCTGAGCTCAGTCTGGGCAGTTCAAAAGGTGGTTCAGAGGCACTGTCAATTTGAGACTGGTTTGGGAGTAGTGGCTCAGGACCACTGTCAATGTTGTCAAGATGCAACGCAGACTGTGATTTGTTACTGGAGGCGGTCCCTTGACTAAAGATGTTCCTCTCTGGCTGCGATTCGCAGGGCTGCGAAACAAGCTGGGTTGCCTGCGATTCTTCGGAATCTTCCTGGCTCACCCAAGGTTCACCGGTCGCCCTTGCGTGCGAACCTATGTCGGAAACGGTCTTCACAACCTCTCTAAGAGCCTCGGCCCCAGAAGAGACAGAACTCGATATGTCCAACGAGTCGTGCAGCCCTTGTGGCTGAGAATAAAAGACCACTGGGTTTTGCGTGTTGTTTGGAACGGGAGAGGTTTCAGTGGGCGTAGTCGTTTCCCCTACAACGCCGCGAGCGTCTTGCTCACTTGATAAGGAACTGGCAAACACGGGCCTTATCTGTGTTGATACTAGATGAGGTTGGTCTAGTTGGCGAGATGGTATGTTAGAACCTGTCGCAGCCGAGTCTGGGACAATCTCGACCTGTGACAAGACAGGCGTAACCTGAGCCCGGGACGACGCCGCTAACGTCCCGACGCCGCTGGTGGTTAGCTTTGTGGAGGTGCTCGAACAATCCTGAGAATCCGGGACAACGGCGCCGACCTCCTTGTGTGAAGAGGGCGGTTCCTGTGACTGTGAGAGCTCTTTGGTAGCTGAAGGTGATTTCAAAGAAGAATTGGCCTCGGGCGCATTAACACAATGCTGAATGTCAGAACTTTGGGAGAGCGGGTCAGATTTTTCAGATTGTCGTGGCTGATCAGCTCGCTGGTTTTGATCACTTCTAGATTGATGACTTGAGGCACTCCAATCTGCGCCCAAGTCTTCTTCACCCAGAGCGTTTTCTTCAGATCGTGGTTCAGGGGCGTGATCTTCTACCACTTGCTGCCCCTCCCCAGAACGCTGGACTACCGAAATGCTATCTTGGTTCCGTTGATCTTGAGTGATAGGGGAGTTTGGGCTGTCTAAAGGAGACTGGGTAGCTTGAGAGTTTGCGGTCTCAAAGCTTTGATGTTCTGGCGAATCAATATCTCGAATGCTCCCGGTCACTGTGTGGTTGTACTTGTTGGAATCAAGATTGCTATCTTCAAACGTCTGGCAGTTTGCAGCGCTATCGACCTCGATGTCGTCAGTGTCGAGATTCTGGTCGTCTGAATGATCGAAATCGGAAAACCCTAGGTCAAAGTCCGCAGAAGCGTCACTAGATCGAAGAGCTTCAACTTCCAGGTGGCTTGTGGCGTATTCAGAGCTTTGCGCCTCTTCCCGACTTGCAATCTCTTCAACTCGACGATCAATTCCAAAATAGCCCGTGGCGGCTGATGGTTTACTTCTGGGGACTTCAGGACTGCTTGTAATACGTTCGGGTCTAGAAGCAGATTGACTCTCAAGAGCTTCAAGTTCCCAATGCCCGGATTGATCTTGAGAATCTGGTATCGTGTCCTGACTCAGCTGTGATGCAAATGCAACTCGCTGGTCATCGTCCTCAAGATCGGTAATCCTTTGAGAGCTGTTCTGA
The DNA here is from genome assembly GCA_012932025.1 of Fusarium austroafricanum. Taxonomy (NCBI): domain Eukaryota; kingdom Fungi; phylum Ascomycota; class Sordariomycetes; order Hypocreales; family Nectriaceae; genus Fusarium; species Fusarium austroafricanum. Next base: position 52,993 of record JAADJG010000178.1, read on the forward strand.
GTGTTGACACTCTGATACTCAGAAGGGTCGAAGTTGTCGGGCTTACCCAATACAACGACAACTTGTTGAGCAGGTGCCACAGGGGATCCGCTGGAACTTAGGGACTCAGCGTCCCAAGAGGAAGCTGAGACAATTGAAGGCACTGGCTCTTCTGAAAATGCGCCTTCAGGTTCAACCCTAGGGCTTCGTCTTGGTTGCACGTCTTGGTTGAGAGAATCGGATCGAGATCGGCTTTGAGTTGGTGTATTGAGCCTCTGCAGTTGCTGTCTGTTACTAGCCTCAGGCAATTCAATTTTGACTTTACGAGGTGTAATATCTCGAAGTCCTCGTCGATTTCTCTTTTCACGACGTCGAACTTCGCGCTCTGCCTTTTCACGTTCTTCACGTTCCTTTGTCTCCTTTTCTTTCTCCCAATCTTCTAATGCCGCGGCATTAATATCCTTATACTAGAGCTTGTCAGTATACACCCTTCCATCCATACAACAAGGTGACAAACATCAATCCACTCGTCCTCGTACGTCTCGCCCTTAGAGCTAGGTTCCCACTGCACAAGACACTGATGTTTGATTTTGCGGTCCTTAGGGTCTAGCCGGTGTTCTTGTTCGCCAATCACTCGACGAACAGCCCACCAAACCTTGGGTGCACCCGACTTCCTGCGCTTGGGTGCGGGTGACTGTTCAACAAGCTCCGGTTCACTGTCTGGTTCTTGTCTTTTCCTTTTCGGTTTCCGGTTTAACGAGGTTCTAGGTATTCGGGTTGTCGGTTGGGCCTTTTCCTTGCGCGTCACCATGAGGACGCTGGTATAACGTGTAGGGAAGGATGGGATCTGGAGGGGCTGGACCCGAAGAATGATAGGAGTTAACTCGCTACCGTTAAAAAAGACCGCAGCTCAAGAACAAGGCTGCGATAGGACCTGGCCAGCGACAATAACCTTGCGACGACCGGCTGCAGCGGTCAACGCTTGGTGTAGGTCGAGGGTTTGCGCGCCGCGGATAAGAGCGAGGCTGCTACCAACGAGGCTCAGGTGATGCTTGGGGGAAGGTTGTTGATCAAGTCCCACTAGTATGCACGTGATGGTAAGGCCAAGGACGCTGTGTCGCAGAAGCTAGAAATGGAAATCAGGGTCCTAAGCTAGTGGGCGTGGGGCCTGTGGAAGAGGCGACAGGCAGGGGATCTTTAGCGGGTGTGGTTGTTGAAAGAAGAAAGTTGGAGATGTGGAAAAAGAGAGTAAAACAGGAAGAAAGTTACCAGGCAAAGATAGTATGTATCAATGATGAGATGAGGTAACTAAATGTGAGGGTGTAAGGAGAGTGTGTGCCTTCCCTCTTTTTGGTTGTGAAGGTGTGGCCTGCCTTTCTGTTGTTGCAGGTCGCAATGAGATTGGCGGGCAAAGTCATTCACTTTTTGGCAGGCGTTTGCGTCTACTCTCCCTCAGGAATCTTGACAAATAACCGAGTGTTTGGGCACGGAAAGCTATTGAGTAAGGTATCGACTAATCTATATCAAGAATGAAACCAAGGTTAGCCTCTTGTTCTCCGAAGAGATTCCAAGCGTCACATAAACGATCAGGAGACATCTTACACCAATCATGTAGGAAAGACCTAGTTGCCTCCTCTATTTTCTATTTGCTATGTTTGTTAGTTATGTTCGTATGTTTCCTTAGATGCAGATTGCCTATAGGGCAAACCTAAGGAACCTTCTGGAAGTCTAGCTAGACTATATAAGCTATAGCTACTTCCAACTTAGATAGAAGAACTAAGCTGCTTCTTACATCCTAAGTAATCATAGGCAATCGCGCATCTTATGTTTGCCATTTCTCGCATTCACATCTGCAGTCGGCCGTCAGTAAGATTCTAGTTACGTGATACCATCTGGTCTTAGCGTGCCGAGGATATGTTGAGGTTTATTAAATAGAGTAGTAATTATCTTATGATGAGTACCTTCAGTATCTTCTCAACTTTGTTCCTGAAAGCCTCATAGCAAGGTCAAATGCTGAAAGGATCTCTATTATAAACTCCTTGAGGTTATCTTAGTTACTAAGCTGAGGTCGTTGAACCTTCCTGCATGGAGGCCGGCTGGCTGGCGCTAAAGCAAGGCACAGTAGCTGCAGCCTCCATCGAAATCTCCACTACTACGGCTTGATCGGGCCACCTTAGAAGCCCAGGTCCCTAGCGTCACACCTTGTTCAAACCCCCATTCTGTTGTTTTATCCAACTGGCCGAATAAGTCAATCTCATCTTCTGACACCATCCTCTACGCGTATGAATTGAATTTGAACATCACTTTTCTAGTCACTCTATTGAAAGGCTGTCCTCGCCATTGAAGACCATGGCGACGCGCTTTGCAGTCCAGCCCCTGGGACGCTTTGCTGGTGCAAGCCAACCTGTAAAAAGACCAAAGGTGCGTATCGTCTCTGTATACAAGCATATTTAGATTATATACCAAGGCTGCGGTTTGTCTTGAACTTGTTTATTCCATACTAAATCATCCGCAGGAGTTTACTTACTTCTCATACGATGATAATCACGAGTTTCATCTAGACGACTCTTCCCTCAAATACTATTACACGCCACAGCTCGGAGCAGATCTCTCCAAGGGATTTGATATGTTTCAGAAGTTGAATGATACTGGAGATGATCACCTCGACAGTTTACTCAAAACAATTACTGCTCACGAACAAGAGACGGGCAAAAAGATAGATGCCAACATTGTCACATGGAGAGGCATGATGACAAAGGTTTGATGTCCTCGCCCATGTTTCTGGCTCAGGGGCTGATCACAAACTCTAGATCATGGCTGCGCCTTTTGATCAAATTGATGGGTAAGTCTAACCAGACAGCTGTAATTGTGTATTGTCCTTTGGCTTATTGGCGAACAGTTTCGAAATGAATGCCACGCTCTATCAAGTACGCTCATAAAAATCCCCCGAATTTGTGAACAACAGACTAACACTTCATCTTGAAAAGGATTGCATGTGAGGATTCAGACGATTTGAGAAGTCTACAACGGGAGCTGACTCGAAAAGTTTTATTGAGGAGAACAACGCCTACAAGATGGCGTCCAGATCCAATGAGGGAAACAACAATCGGCGAAGAGGACCACCCTTGGAAGTTATGCAATTTTGGGGTATGACTCTCAGTTTCTACGGGTATATATCGCCATTACTGACATCTTAACATAGGATACAAGTTCGAAACGCTGTCGACCCTCCCAGCGCCGTGGGCAGAAATGTCCCGCGATTTTATCGAAAATCGAGAGAACGAGGTCGTTAACAACAAAGCCCAGTACTGCTCTGTCGTCCGAACAGGCATTGGAAAATCGATCCTCTGCCTCGGTGGTGAAGTTGATGCCAGTAAGCAACCCTTTCACTTCTCCTTCTCTCGACTCACACTTTGGTAGTTTGGGATTCCAAACCCGAGGAAAAGGGGAGTCCTATTAATTGGGTTGAGCTGAAGACATCTGCCGAGATCCGTAATGCGGGCGACATGGAGAACTTCAACCGAAAGCTCATGAAATACTGGATCCAATCATTCCTTCTCGGGGTGCCACGCATCATCGTTGGTTTCAGGACACGTGACGGCATCCTAGTTGAGGCAAGGGAAATCGAGACGCATCGTATTCCTGATATGGTCAATGCTCGCCCGGACCCCAAATGGAACGCTGATATGTGTGTCAACTTTGCTGCTGCCTTCTTGGAGTGTAAGTATACCACAGTCAGCTGAGAAATAGGATGGTCGCTAATGTTTTACCTGAATAGGGCTAACGGAGAACATCAATGATGAGGGTGTCTGGAGAATAAGACGTGAGCCTCAATCGCCGACAATTGAGCTCTTCAAGGTGGAGGAGGCAGGTCATGGTGATATCTTGTCTGATGAGTTTAAGAACTGGAGAATCAAGTTGGCTCTCGGACCCAGCGACACATTCTGATAATATTCTTCTGTGCCACACCATCCGGTTTATTGATCGTCGCATTGAATGAATGATATAGAAGACCGTGCAAGGATAAAGCTACATTTTTAATTTGTTTGATTCACAAGTCTAGGCCGTGCCTACATCTAGCGATCTACTCGCCTATCTCGGAACCAGTTGCAATGCAGTAAAACAGTCAAAAACAAGAGTTGCCTCCGTACCGTCCATATTCTTAAACACAATGCCTTATAACGCCACGTGCACCATAGATAACGAAAAGCAAAAAACTAGACCAGGACAATGAGATCATCTCCCACATATCATTATATCGATCATGTTGGACCAGGGTCGTCAAATGCTGGTGAAAACACGGATTCCAATCGACTCCTATTCGATGATTCGCTTTTATCTTCCACGGAAGAGAAAACAGACCAATGCAAAATGGATAACGCAAGAAACTTCGAGCATGAATCATTCAACATATTAATGCAAGGACACGACGCCGCTTGGGTGGTGTCACGGTATTAAATCATTCGTCGCTTCTGAGAATATCTATAACTCAGACAGCAGGCCATCGAATTCGAAGACCATCGACCCAGCGTGAGTAGAGCACATCGGACAGCTGCTTGCAGTGCTCCATGCCAGATCTGGCTTCTTGACCGGGATACTTGTTTTCGATCGCCGTTTTCTCAGGGTCAAAGTTCTTCTCATACAGGGTTGGGGTGTCGACATGACGGCGTCGGTGGCTGCGGAGATGAGGGTTGTTAGAAGACATGACGAGTTTCGTAGGGCTCGCTGTAGGGGTGGAGTTCTTGACAATCACAGTCCCCTGGGGAGTGCTGTCGTCAGGGATCTTCTGGACAGGTTGTCGAAGGATCGCTGCGCTGAGTTTGTTGTCTTGAGAGATTGATGCTAACATGCTCGTTACGAGGTGGTAAGCTCCTTCAGGATCGACAGCGTCCAAAGCCGCGAAGGCATCAGACAACTTCGCCAGCGCTTCTCGTTTCTGCATGGCAGAGGTTTGAGCATGCAGCTCGGCCAGGGAAGGCTCCACAGCCTTGCTATACAGTCGTCTTCCTAGCACGGCCTCTTTGCCGTATGGCTCGACAGGAGTCGCGATGGGACATGGGAGGTTCTCATCGCAGAAAACATCATCGGGGGAATTTGGTCGGTTACTTTGGCCCGAGTTAGAGCCGTCGGACGGCACTCTACGGAAAAGACGCATAGTCGATCCCGAGTTGCCAAATGACATATCTGGTTGTAGAGGTCTCTTGGGAGCGATAGAGCCTCGAGGAGAGCCACTGGGCTGCATGGATGAGCTTTGAGCAGTGGATGGTCTTCGCCGGACTGTTGACTTTCGAACAGTGCCAGGAGCAGGAGAGGTTCCTCCAAGAGGGCCATCCTTGACATCCAATTTCTTCATCGCCTCTTCAGCGTTGAAGATGGACGAGGGCTTTCGGTGCTGCTTGATCGTTGGCCTCTTAGGCGGTGGTGCAACCGACTTTACAGTGTCAAAGACCCATTCCTGCTGCTCATCCTTAGGGGTCATAGTTTGGAGGGTCTCTTGGTAGTAAATGGGGTGTTTTTCTCTGTTCTGGTTGGCATCCCACATTTGTCGGCGAGCAATGAGCTCCTGCAGAGCCTCAACCTTCCCAGCGTTTCGGATGAAGCGGTGGCGTAGGAGGTCCTTTGCTGTGGGTCGACGGTCGTAGTCCTTGGTGAGGCATTGAGCGATAAAGTCCTTAAAATCTTTGCTAAAGTTGCCTTCCAGTCGAGGAGCTGGGTTCTTGGGGATGTGGAAGAGGACCTTCATGGGATGAATATGGCAGAGCGGAGGTTCGCCATTGGCCATTTCCATAGCTGTGATACCCAGGGACCAGATATCGGCCTTGAAGCTGTAACCGTCTTGCTGAATTACCTCCGGGGCCATCCAGAAAGGGGTTCCCACGAATGTGTTTCGTTGAGATTTGATGTTGGTCAATTGGGCGGCAACTCCAAAGTCGGCAAGCTTGACTTTGCCGGTTTCAGAGAGGAGGACATTGGCCGCCTTGATATCTCTGTGAATCTTGCCCTCGTTATGAAGGTATTGTATGCCCAGTAGCAGTTCGCGGCAGACAATGGCAATATGTGTTTCGCTGAAGTTGGCGGGTTTCAGCTATTCCGAGTTAGCAATTGAGGCTCCAGGTCGGACAATTAATGGAAAGACATACCAGATCCAAACAGGATCCGCCGCCGAGATACTCCATGACGATCCATAGTTTGTGGCCTCGGAGAAAGGAACCCTTGTATTGGGTAACGTAGGAGCTGGCGCAAGTACTTAGGACAGCGATCTCAGCTTGGATATCTTGGATATCATCGTCGTTAGATTCGAGGTCGATCTGTTGACAACATTGTGAGCTTGTGCACTGGACAACCATGACAACAACAGACGTACATGTTTGATAGCAACAGTCTCACCAGTTGCTTTCTCAATTCCCTTGTAAACAACGCCAAAACTCCCACCTAGCAAATAGTTAGCCAACGTGATAAGGCATCGCCCACGTCTTGAATACTCACGGCCAAGCTCCTCGAGGACTTGATAATGCTCAGCAACGCCTTCGTCAGCCATTTTGAATTGACGTCATGCACAGTCTCGACGTTGTTTTGAATTCACACTGCTCAGGCAGAGGAGACAACGAAATAGATGAAGCTAAGGCTGAGGCGTGGGAGTAGGGCAATGTGGCTGCTGAATGAATGAACCAGAAGCTTAACAAGATACAAAGCCGATTGCAACGAGCTGGAGTCGTCGTTTATTAAAAGTCATGCGGGTGAATGTCAAGGTAGTTGGATGGTTGTCTGGGAAGCGGACCCTGTCGAAAGCTATAACCGCCTGGAACCCCTGGCGCTTTTGTTTACTTTGGAAACTTGGAGGGCGGGCAGCTAGGCAATAAACGAGCTGAGTGTGCGACACTGGCATAAATATTAGATCAGGAATAAAGACAGTAAAGAGCGATTAAACTAAATATTGAAAGTCCAGAATTGCAAGCTGGTGATCTAAATCGATATATTGGATCAGCGCTTATATAGGTAGCAAATGCAGGTTCGTGGAGTCTCTGCAAAAAAGTCACATACCAACTGCTTTGTCTCTCATGACTTCTCCCTACCTTGCAGACCGTGCCACATCCAGTGGGGAACCTTCGCATCCCCAGTCACTTTTAGCTTATCCTGCCCTGTTGGACACCCACGGCGCATTGGCTTTTGTTTGCCTGGTAAGTTTTAACTGGAGACAGAAAAAGGCTACCCTAATGAAATTACACAGGCAGAACTGCGCTCTTCTTCTCCTGGCTCATGATGAGTTCTTTATGTCAGCCTCTATCATGTCTAGTGTTTTCTTGTATACTCTCCAAACGCACTAAGGTAAGGTACAGATTGAGTGGAGGTTGCAACACAATAACTCAGCCGTCTCTCGGCACAAGAGAATGTGGAACTTTGGATAAAACCATGATAGGTCTCCATTGCCTTGTTGCTCTTAACAACTGAGACTGCTGATGCCAATGAACTCTCTATGGGGAAAAGTTGCGTCTCAGAAGACTATGGGGGGAGAGACATAGTCACGAGAGTAAAAATTGTCAATCGATAGCAATGGTCGCATCATAAATGTTTGCATCATTTTTGTCTGTATCTAGGGCAATGGGGATCATCACAAGAGACGCATATCAAAGAGCAGAATGCAAATTTCCATCGCATAAGCGAAAAAGTGCGTCCTCTCAACAGAGAAATCCTTATCATTATGCTATATCCCCGTCTCTCATCATAGCCTTGTTTGTTGTAAGCTTCAAGGATCTTCATGATCATGCAACATCAACAGGGCCCCCAGTTGAAGCGAGATGGGGAAGTGCACCCACAGACTCAGCTCCAACTCCAAGTTAGATGGCCAATGCACTTTGGCTTTTGGCTAATGGACCCCAGTAACGTCGACGTTAGCATCTACTGTATGTTCTAAAACTAGACTGCCGACTTATAGATATGGTTCATCACTCTTTAAAAATGAGGCCACCTTCGTGTATGTACACCACTGACAGCGAAGTGACACGACTGCTGCAAAGTGCCTACCTATCTTCCCGATCAACAACGAGGTTTCAACAAAAACTAGGCGAAAAATCATTTTGGAATTATAGTCTAGCGGACAGCAACGTAGAGAAAACCCTGACTTGGGAATATAGAGAGGATAAGAAGTCGAAGTTCCGTCCTGTCTTAGAGGGAAGAACATTTAGGTACTGAGAAAAAACCCAGTTCCTGGCTTGATGTTCGTACCTCTGGTATGCGGACTTCTTTGTAATTCGTCTGGTCAAATCGATTTCCTTATCCAACGATGTTTCCGTTGTCTCAGTTGAGGCCAGGTCCTCCCTTGCATGTCCCGGTCTACCTAAGCTCCATGGGAAACTGAACCGCCAACCCCCGCCTGTGTTGCCCTAGCAACGTCGAGCTCTCTCAGCTGTGACGCAGCTCCGCGGCTGTCCTACCGCTTTTTTGACAGGCGTAGCTTCGAACCGTCCGTCGTTTCTTTTCAACCGGCTTCTTGCGCTCTTTATTTTACAAGAGCCTTTCTCTCGAGACTGCTGTCTTGCCTTGTTGTACATTCCATGATCTGTGGTGATTAAAATTTTTTTTTTATTACGCATTCATTACCTCTGCACGACCATATCCGGCATCGTGGGACATCGTTTTGGGCCATTCCATATCGTGTTTTTGGTTGTCAACAGCCCTGTGCGACAAGATCGTGTTTGATATGCATATGTCTACAGTCTGATAAAACTTCACTTCTCCGTGTCTCGATTTGTTCGAGTCCAGACCGCCTACCTTACGCCTGTTTAGCCTCTGTTCGAAATATCCGTCAACAAGATGGCACCCGCAGCACCACCACTACCAACAAAGTTCCCATGTTGGTGCAGAGCTGTGTATTCATGGGGAGGAGAGGTTTGTTTGAAAGCCGTACGAAAATCTTATGGAAGCTAATTCGGCAGCAGTCAAAACGAGATCTGGGATTCATTGAGGGAGAACTAATAGAATGTCTGAATGCTGGTGATGGTTCATGGTGGGTGGGCAGACTATATCGAGACCGAAGAACTGTCGGGTCATTTCCTTCCAACTTTGTCGAGCTTCTGCCCTCTCAATTCCGCCCAACAACCAAATCTGTTCCTGCGCCAGTACCGAACGCACCCCCGAGCACTGCGCCAACAAAGTCAAGAACATTCCGAAAACCATTCGAAGCATATGCCAAGGCTCCTCACTACACCAGCGCGAAGCAGCCCGAAATCTTCAAAGAGACCCTGAAACCTAAGAAACGACAAAACTCTGGAGCTTCGTTCGCCCCCAGCATCCATGAAACAGAACGAGGCCCGTCACCAGCACCTCCGCAGTCCTACAACCACAGAGCTCCTTCACCCGCACCTCCTCAAGCATACGATCATCGGGCTCCCTCGCCGGCTCCTTCTCATCACCATGGCTCACGAGCGCCTTCTCCTGCCCCTATGCACAACTACCACTCAAGAGGTCCCTCACCAGCACCAATGCAAAACTATCATCATTCAAGAGCTCCATCACCAGCACCTCCTCATGGCTACGACGCGAGAGGTCCTTCTCCTGCTCCACCAATGCACCAAGGCTACAGCTCCGTCTCGAGAGGCCCATCACCAGCCCCGTCTTTCCACCACCAAATGGTGGTACCTTATCGAGGAGGGCAAGACAGAGGTAACTCGCCACCTCCTCCACCACCTCCTCCCCACAGACAAATGACAAGGGGTGGGTCAAATGATCTGCATAGAAGATCTGTTGACATCTCGCGCCATGGATCCAATGCCTCATTCAACCCCTTCTCGCCCTCAAGACAAAATTCCAATAACTCATACCGCCCACAACAACCACCACCACCAACAATCAGGCACGGATCCAGAGGATCTTTCGATGACAGGTCATATACGCCATATACCCCCGGCAGGAACTCTCCCGTCCCACCATCCCCAGCGGGAGGCATGACTCCCTCGCCATTGAGAGAAGCCATGGATGGTGTCATGGAGCAGTTAGATGTTCTTGGCGGCGGTTTTGGCAGAGGAGGGCAGGCTCCCTCACCTTCACCGCCTGCTGATCCTTGGTCCCCGGAGTCCTTCGATATGCTGTCTCATCAATCGAATAGGAGGATTCAAGAGCGAAGCAGGCCTAAGACTTCTATGGGAATCGCACAAGACGAAGGATATGAAACATATAGCGGCGAATCTTCCCAGGAGATATCTTATCAAAGCGGCGGACGAGAAGATAAACTTAGCAGTTACGTTGATCGCATGGAGAAGCGATTTCAGCAAATGCACCGGCAGAACTCAAGGACTGGTGACCCTGATGACGACCAACCACCACCCCCACCCCCTAAGAATGTGCCATACGAGCGACCTAAGTCATCTATGGGTCGTTCTATTGAGCCTGAACGAAAGCTACGAGCCCGCAAATCGGCTTATGAGATTGGAAGAGGAGTTGCCCGCACCTTGACAACCAAAACCAACTCCACAAACTCCTCATCAGGCAACCAGAGCAACACCAGCGCATCGACCCAGAGCACTTCAAGAACCCTGTGGAGTGGAACATCCGCCGGCGCTTTTAGTACTACTAGTGCGGGAAGCCTTGCTCGCTCAGGGAAACGTGAACGTGCTCAAAGCGCTCTTGGAGCGCGAGAACTGGAGATCGATAGACCAGACTCTCCTTTCACAGGAGTCACCTATCATAGCAGTCATGCCAGTGACTCTCCAGCTCAACAACGGCCGCAAACTCAGGCCGGATTCCACGATGATCCTTCTTTGGAATTAGGAGGCTTGGTGCAACCAAAACCCCCCAAGAGAAATATCTTCCGTAAAATATTCGATACTGCTAAAACAGGAGTTGCGAGCAGTCGGGGTGGGTTGGTGGCCGGGGGTCTGGGTATGGACTCCCCCAAGTCACCTTTTGCTCGCTCAATGCCAGCTGGAGCTTCGCCTATGACAGGTATGGGTAGTACACCTGCCAACAGAGATGTTGCCACAGAAATGGGGCTTGGCGGCGGTGTTGATTGGGTTCAAGTGCGTCGTGACGTGAATCGTTCCAACTCGCTCAGTACAATAGAGTTGACTGAGAGGCGAGAACGATGTCAGATGATGGATCACCCCGCCCTTAATCCAGTCGATGAGCTCTACGAGGGCGTCGAAGGAGATGAAGGAGCTGACGGAGAGCCAGTTATGGAGCCCACCAACTATCAAGCTATTAACTTGTCGCAAGTGGACAAGAACTCGCGATTTATCAGTGGCCTTCCTCCAGCCATCACAGCCATCCAGCTTGCCACCACATACGTGTGCCGGCCGTACAGGAGTGAGGTACAGAGGCTACGAGCTATCTTCACCTGGGTGTCCGAAAAGATTTGCTGGGAAGAGGACTTTGAGGGTGAAATCGACACATCACGAGTCATCCAGGCGAAAAGGGCTTCTGTTGAGGAGTATGCTGTTCTGGTGATGGAGATGTGTGCTGCTATCGGTATCCACTGCGAGATCGTTCGAGGTTACCTAAAATCTCCTGGCGAAGTTTCCGAAATCAACATCATGCCTCGACCTAATCACTGGTGGAATGCTGTTTTGGTAGACAATGAGTGGCGCATGATCGATTGCTGTCTCGCCAGCCCTTCCTATCCTCGTCGTGGTCTATACTCGAGCGCCAACAACACAGCCGACCCTTGGTGGTTCTTAACAAGGCCACTGGAGATCTGCTGGACACATATTCCCGAGCACCACAGCCAGCAACATATCGTCCCTCCCGTGGCCCACGAAACACTCCTGAATCTGCCGTGCGCTTGTGCACCCTTCTTCCGCCATGGCTTCGAGATGGTGGATTACAACACCGCCTTAACTCGAATCGAGGATTTGGAGATGGTCCATATCAAATTTAGTGTCCCATGCGACGTGGAGATCGCCGCTGAAGTCGAAGTTCGAGGCTACTCCCGAGATTCGGACGGGGATGTGTTTGAGAGCGGCGAGATCGTCAAGAAGAGGGCATTGGCTCAAGCCGAGTGGTTCAACGGAATCAAGCGATACACTGTCAAAGCATTATTACCTGGAGATGAAGGACAAGGTACCTTGAAAATTTATGCAGGCAAGCGAGGCCTTATGCACAGCATCAAGGACATTCCACACCCGATGGCTTTTGCACTACCCATTGTCCACACGGGCGAAAACCCGCCTTATGAGTTTGTAACGAGACATCCTACTCCTCACGCACAGCGGCATGATATCTATGTGGTTCAGCCCCAGTGTCAACGACTAGCACTCAACAACACCTTTGTCTTTGCCATCAGACAACATCCAAGCTCGCTAGGTGGATCAGTCCTCACGCCGTCATCTAATCCTGGTGGCACAAGCCCTATACCATTCGCCCGTCCAGGTTCAGCGCTGAGCATGAATGCGTCAAGTGTTAGTGGCTCGACCCCCAGCTCAGCTACGGGCACAGTTGCTGGGAAGAAGCCTGCCAAACTCGCGATTCAGACACCTGGAGGCAAGATTCTCCGGCTTATGAGGAAGGAGGATCGTAAGGGTATTCATGTTGGTGGCCGAAGTCGCTCGGGCAGCGAAACCGCTAGCGACGGTGGAACCTGGGAGACAATCATCAAGTGTTCAGAGAAGGGTGTCTGGAGAGGTCTTGTTCTTGCAGATCGCACAGCTCGATGGTGTGTCTTCGCTGAGTGGGTGTGTATGGGCTGAACAGGACATGATGAGACGTCGTTGGAGTTTCCTCTCAAATTTGTTGTTTCTTCTTCTAATACCCAAGGAGGATCTTGCATGCCCTGGCGCTCAGCGGTATTATAGAAATGAGCGTGGGCCTTGGATTTGTTTTGTCTTGGTCGGGATGATCTATTGCATTGGGGCTAGTTAAAAAGAGCAGACATGGTTAAGAAGCTTATTGTAGGTGTAAGATAATAGCATGTCACGAGCAATGATTGCAGCACATGACGAATAATTTACTTAACGATTCTATCATAATTCAATGTTATCTGAGATTCATCTACGTGAGGATATACTTAATTAAACTGAGATCAGGCTCTGCCCAAGGTCATGTTGGTTCGTCCTAGTTCCCATACTAATTCGACCAATCACAATGCTCTCCACCACGACTCCGTCGCACTCGTGTCTCCCGCTCACGATCCAAACTTGACACAATCCAATTCGCCGATACCAAAAACAGGATCGGGACGGTTTAAGACGATTCGGGTCCTGGTTAATTGCGCTACAAACCCTTATGTTTTGCAACCGAGGCGAAACGAGCCGTACGTGAATGGGAAACGCACCGACGAACCGAGACAGACAATGAAGCGCAATCACGTCGGTCTGCGCCCCGCGACGAATCGACGAATCGAATGCTGAAATCAATCCCGAAAGTTCAATAAACCGAATCACAGCGAAGGTAGAGACAGGCCATGAGCTACAGGCCTTATCATGGCCATGGCCAGGGCCAGCAGGGCTCGCAGCAGCCGCTGCCAGTGCCTGGGATGAATCCGCCTTCGTCGTATGTACCTGGCGGTTATCAACAGTATACAAGTCCTCAACAACAACAGCAGCAGCAGTACTACGCGATGCCTCAGCAACAAGGACAGCAGTCCTACCTTCAACAACAACAGATACCGCAGTATGGGGGCATGCAGACGGCTTACCAAGGATACGATACGGCTGGACAGACTTTTGGAGGACACCAGTTGCAGCCAGCTGCCGCGCAATATACACCTCCAGCGAATGTGTGGCAGCAGCAGCAACAGGCTACGGGAGGGCAAAATATAATGTATCAGCAACAATACCAGCAGCCACATCACCAACAGCAGCCGCAACAGATGTATCAACGGCACGTCGCGTCACCTCAACAGCATGTTCAACAAAGAAGGCAGTCCGGCCACCTTCCTTCGCCGCAGCAAAGACCGTCCTCAATACCTCAAAACCAAGGATACCAAATTCCCCACCAACACCAACACCAACAATATCCACACCAGCAATATCAGCAGCAACAACAGCGCACGCACTATCAGCAGCAGGCCCAGGCAACGGTCACCCAGCCATCACCACAGCCTACGCAAAAGCAAATGTCCTCGCCGGCTGTGTCACAGGTCCGACAAACAGAACAGAACCAACTACCACGCCAAGACTTTTCGAAATCACAACGGGAGACAATCCGACAACCTGCGCAGAAGCCTATCCCTGTAGACATAGACGAGCCCGCTTCAGAGATTATTGTTCAACCTACTCCAGAGCCAATACAACAACAACCTGTTGCGCGGCTGGATCCAGAGCAGATGGTCTATGTGAATCTGCAGGATATCCAAAAGTTACCACCACGTCCACCAGTAGCCATGGGCCAAACGCAAAGCTCTGCTGCTTCTCAGTCCGAAAAGACGAAGAGCTGGGAATCGCAATATGCAGCCGACACCGTTAAACCTATGGACATCATGCTGGGTAGTCCGCAGACTCGGCCTCTCCCCCCACCCCATCCTAAAGTACAGACATCATATCAACAGCCCGCGCAACCGCAACCGCAAAATACTACGCCCCGGGTAAAGCCTAGCCCTCTCTCATCAGTCACCAACTCCCCTGCGATTAGTGCCCGCTCTCCGAGTATTACGAAGAAGTCACCGGCTAGCACACCGAAGAACAGGCCCCTGGACACTGTCCATATTATGGTGGCAGTGGCCGAGGAGTGTTTCGATAAGGCCCGTGGCTCTGTGCACGATATCGCGATGTCCCTAAACGCTACGCGGATAGACGAGTATCAGAAATTGATATCGACAGGCTTAGCGTGTCTGGAGGCATGTTTGCAAAGTAACCGGCTGTCTCCGCGTCAAGAAGCCAAGATGCGTTTGAGATATGCCACTATATTATTAGAGGAGACGGAGAACTCAATGGAAGCTGAGACAGCCATCACAAAGGGCATCTCAGTCTGTGAAAAGGTGAGCGAGCGCTGATTGACCTTGACGTAACTCGACTAACTGACCTTAACAGAATGGTTTGGCGGATCTCAAATATTGCATGCACTATATCAGGTTGAAACTCCTGTTCCAGCGAAATCATAAGGCCGCTTTGAACGCGGCTGATCGACAAATCGCTGATTGTGAAACGTATGTTTGATAGCATATGAGGGGCCTGGCTTAGACTAACAAGCATCACAGTTACAAACATCCTCATTGGGTCTATGCTTTCAGGTTGTTAAAAGTTTCATTCTACATGGAGCTTGGCCAGACAGCTGACGCCAGCGCTCTTGAGAACATTCGCTCTATGCAGGCCACTGCTAGCTCTCGTGGCGACAATGCTCTGAGTGTTTTTGCCTTCATTCTCGAAGGTCTCACTCTCCTAAAGGCTTCTAAAGATGGCAACATAGAAAAGGTCCAAGCCTGCATTGCTCAGGTGGCCAAGTATCAGCTCGACCCATCTGTTCACATCATGCAACTTGATATACTCACATTACTTCTGGATCTTGTCTCGAGTATTAATCATTCAGGCTTGGAGTTGACGCTTCAGAAACTCAAGTTGGTTCAGGACCGCATGGATGCGTGCACCGACTGGCACTCCGTCAAGTCCGACTTTCTCATCCCAGTCAAGAAGCAGCCCTCTACAGGACACACAATCAGTAGCGACACGGCGGGCATTGTCCAAAGTGGAGAGGGCGGTCCGGTGGATTTCCTGGTTATGTCGTTCATGACCAAAGTAGAGCTAACCTCTCTCACGTAAGTCGATACTCGTTCAACCCATCTTTACGTTATCGACTAACATGGCCCTAGCTTCACCCTGACAGGCCTGGTAAACATGCATAAGTCCAGCCCACATGGTCGGCGGACAGCCGAATTCTTGCAAGAAGGTGTCAAGGTCCTCGATACTTGTAAGTAAAAATTCATTATTGGTTAAATAATTATTAACTTGCACCAGGGGACAAGACGACTGCGGGGTTTCGATATGGACCCTCCATCTCATTGCAAGATGCCATTGCACAACGTGAGTGGCGGTTGGAGGCCCAGTGTTATCTCACCATATTGCTTGGTCTATACGCAGCCAGTCACTGCCAATGGGACTCGGTAAAGCAATGCATCGAGAAGCTTCAAGACATTATGATACCATCTACACAAGGTATCCTACGTTTGCTCGCCGTCTATCTATCGGGGGTGTTCGACCAAGGCACAGGGGAACTTGACGCTGCTATGAATACCTTCCAAAGTCCTGCCTTTGATCTAAACCAGCGTGGAACCGGCGTCAAAGCTGCACATCGCGAGCTTGCTATGCTCGCTGGTCTGAACAGACTTTGGATCATGCAGCATGCCTCATACCGAGATGATCGAGCAACGCTCGAATTAATTGAACAACTAAGGCCGCTCTGCCTAAACCACTACAACGTCGACCTCCGGACAGCGTGGCATAACGTCATGGCTGCTGTCAGCACCGATCCACCTCAGCAGCTCAATCAACAAAAACAGCACATACAGTCCGCCATGGCTGGTTCCAAATCCACTAATAATGTGTTAGGCGCCGCCGTCACGCTCTCTATCATGCGTAGCCGTCTATTTGAAAACGTCATTGGCGAGCAGGCCCTGAAGAGTGCCATGGCAGCGGCCAAGCAGGCACAACGCAGCGGCAACATCCTATGGCAGAGTGTTGCAGACGGTATGCTTGCTCAGTCATTTGAAGTTCAGGGCCAACAGGCTCAGGCAGCGCAAGAATGGGACAAGGCGACGAGAGAAGCGCAGGAGGCATTCGCAGGGAATTTCTGAGAGAAGAGAGCATGTCGTGGTTAAGTAGATTTTCAGGTTTGGCGTTTGTGGCAAGGAGTTTGCCCGCATGTTTTAGAGAAATTATTTTGATGATTGTATACCAGACCCGGGGGTTTACGGAGATCTGTACGATACCTGACCATACATGTCTTTGGTCTCAACTGTTGGTGGGACAGAAAGTGGTAATTAGATATACGACCAAGGTCGTTATTTTAGCCGTGAGAACGGCGTCAACCAAGGTCTTGGACTCTATCGAGTCTTGAGTTTGCTCAGGGAATCTTTTCCACGGATTTGCGATGTGATGTTATGAAGAAAGTAGCAGATCACCGACGGAATCCAGGGGGTGGTTGGAAGCCTGGAGGAGGCATAAACCCAGGTGGAGGAGCACCAGGAGCACCAGGGGTTCCTTGAGGAGCAGGGAAACCAGGTGGAGGAGCAACTGGAAAGCCTTGTGCAGGAGATCCGGATGGCGGCCTGAAGCTACCTGGGTGGAAATCGGCTGGGTTTGTGTATCCGGCCTGTGATTGTGGTGGTCGTGCAGGCAGGCCGGAAGGAGCTGGCGGTAGAGGAACATTGCCTCGTGGGGGGGCTCCAGGGGGTGGGACACCAGCATTGTATGGTGAAGGACCTCGACCAGGCGGTGCAAACCCACCAGGAACGCCCTGCGGAGGTGCACCGACGGGCATCCTTCCCATGGCTGAAGGATCAAAACCAGCTGGAGGCGCCGCGGCGGCAGGTGGTGGTTGGAGAAACGCCTGGGGAACAGGCTGCGCTTCAGGAACAATATTTCGCTTCTTTGCTTGAGCAGCAAGTTCTCGCTCAGCCTCGTCACCATGTCTCTCTCCCTTGCCGTCCTTCTTGAAGGCATACTGTACCGAAACCTCCTTACTCAAGATGTACTGTCCGTGCAAATTCGCAATAGCAGCGTCACTGCTCTCAAAATCGGCAAAGCTGACAAAACCAAAACCCTTACTCGCTCCAGATTCCTCCCTCGCAACCTTTGGAAGACTCAATAGCGGGCCGAAGCGACTAAACGTGTCGTAGAGGATCTTCTCATCTACCATAGGATCGAGGTTTCCGATGAACAGTTCGGCGCCCACCTCTGCGGCACGCTGCTTGTCCGCGCTGGCTTTGTTAACGCGCAGACTCTTGCCGTACAACTTGATACCGTTCATGACGTTGGCGGCGTACTCGGCGTCGGTGGGCGTGCGAAACTCGACGAAGCCGAAACCCTGGTGCGTCTGGGTGACGCGGTCGCGAGGCATGTGGATGTTGTGGATAGGGCCCATCTGGAGCATGATCTCGTAGACCATTGCGGATGTTGCACGCTCGTCGATATTGCCGATGTAGACGGTCGCCTCCTTGTCTTGTTCCCTGGTTGAACAGTTAGGTTTGTTGTCGCGTTGCGTTAGGGAGAGGGAGCTGTACCAATGCCTATTTTGCGCCATGATGACGGGTTTTGAAGAGACTCTTGTCTCTTGCGTTTTTATTTACTTAGACGGATAGAAACAATTGTAAATTGGCCACAAATTGTCCAGATATGATGAAGAGATGAAGCTGGTTGTCACTTTGCATGCAGCTTCTGGAAATTTTGGCTGATGTTTAGGATGGAAGAGGTAGCCTTATCGCATAAGCCACATTACCCGGGACAAGGTGCAGTTAGAAATGTGGCGTCAACCGAAATTGATCCGCCTGATCGTCCGCATTTCGGAGGTGGAATTTCCAGCTCCGGGCAGCTCGCCCCGAAATTTTTGGGAAGACGTCAACGCCAACGAACGCCTTGCGGTTTATAGATCATCAGCCTCGAGCTTTGAAACATTTCGGTTGAGCTACATCGTTTTGTTGTGTGACTTTCTCAACCCTTTTTCTCTCTTTTTTTTCTTTTTCGCATACACATCTTTAACGTGTTTCAAGATGTTTGCCCTTTCTGAGGAGTCTAAGGTTCGCTATTTCCTGGTTTGGCTATCTATCAAAGCTCGGTTAACATATAACAACAGGAGCGCATTGCCAAGCTCATTGACGTTTCCCGCGTCGCCATTCACTAGTATGTTAATCTTGTATCTTATTGTTCAGCATTGACTAACATGTTTTGCAGTGGCTACCTCCCTCTGATCCTCTATCTCGGTATGAAGGGAGCTCGAACTGGCATGCGATCGCAACGACAATACTGACTATATCTTCAAGGCTACACCCGCAGCGAGCCCCGACCTTCCGTCATCCGGTATGCCTCGATCTCTGCAGTCCATATATGCCCTAAATATGCTAACTTGTTCTGCCCAGTCTTCTCTCTCCTCTCTCTTAAACGAGAGGTAGCCTCATAATCAACAAACCCAAAACAGTGTACAATATCTTGTGAAGATGCTTTGAGATGGAAAAGGGGACAACTGCCACCAGCATTCATGGCGTTGGGATAAGGCGTGGTAAATTCGACGACGACCCCAGACATGCTTGGGAGGAGGGGTTGACTGTGTGCGAATGAGTGTGAAAAATCACCATGTATCATCTTACAATACTATGAAGCCCAGAATAAGGGAATACCACTCATAATTTACTCTTGTCACGTATAAATCTCACTATGAAAATGACTGTGTAAGGTTCGGTTTGATGCGGAAGAAGGCGCAAGAATTGCGCTGGTGACGTCGAAATCGTCGGCCGAGCGTCTTAGCTTTTGAGTTCCGCAGAAATATCACATCAAATAATTGTCTGACTATATCCCACCTTTCTCAACCACCACGTCACCTCATGGCGCTCTGTTATACTGCCCGCCTTCATAAAACATGATAGCCGACTCCGAGAGATAACCAATTTTTCTTTATGCCCGATCTAAATCATGCGGGACTCTCCCCCGCGACCATCGAGTCTATCTCTGGTCTCAGCGCCGGCACTATTGCGACTTTGACGGTTCATCCTCTCGATGTTGTCAAGACTCGCATGCAAAGTATGTCTTTCTCTCTCTCTTTTCCCTTAAGTAACCACCGTAACTAATTCAACTCTAGTCTATCGCAGTGCAGTACCCGATGCCGTCCGCCCAACGACTGTCTCTATTCTTCGGGCCTTGTCATCCACTTCTCACCCCATCGCCTCTCTCTATCGCGGTCTGACACCCAACCTTGTTGGGAATGCTTCTAGTTGGGCCTCTTTCTTCTTCTTCAAGTCGCGATTCGAGCGCGCTCTCGCCACGTGGCAAGTTCGGCCAGGTGGACGTCCCTCAGGAAGCGATTACTTCATCGCGAGCGCTCTAGCAGGCGCAGCAACGACCACCCTCACCAATCCTATCTGGGTTCTCAAGGTGCGCATGGTATCTTCTGATCGCGGCTCTCAAGGCGCATATCCTTCTATGTTAGCCGGTGCACGCTCTATCCTTGAGACCGAAGGCATTCGAGGGTTCTATCGGGGTCTGGGCATCTCTCTCATAGGTGTGTCCCACGGCGCTGTGCAGTTCGCCGTATACGAGCCCTCGAAGAGATGGTACCATGCGCGCCGCCGTGAGAAGCACGGCATCGAAAGGGAGCATATGACGATGGAGGCTACGGTTGGCTTGTCGAGCCTGTCTAAATTTGTTGCCGGCGCTGTTACGTATCCATATCAGGTGCTTCGGAGTAGACTGCAGAACTACCAAGCTGATGAGCGGTTCGGTCGAGGTATCAGAGGCGTTGTTGTCAGAATATGGACCGAGGATGGACTTAGAGGGTTCTATCGTGGCATGGTACCGGGTGTGGTGAGGGTGATGCCTGCTACGTGGGTGACATTCTTGGTGTATGAGAACGTCAAGTATTATCTACCTCAGTGGGTTTGATGGGCAATTTATTTGGCATGGCGTTGGGGCTTTGTGTTGTCGCAGCTGCATGTTAGATATAGAAAGCATTAAGGCAAATCAGGGGCATGGTCAATAGAGGCACACCGCCCAAGTCATAGTCATCATTATATTGCATACCTAATGCCATGCAATCTTCCTTTGCCAGGGTGCCTCTCCTTGTTTTATCTCCTTACTTAGGCAGCATTACATCCATTCTTCTTTGCGGCCGCCTCAGCTGCCGCCGCCTCTTCCGCTGCCTTCCTACGCTGCTCGCAGACCTCACACTTGTCAGCCGGGACATACTCGGTGATTTGTTCCCCAGTTGCCTCGCACTTGATGCCCTGCCTAGACTCAGCGCAGGTGTTTGTATGCTCAGTGAAATCTATACGTCGCTGGCATTTCGTACAGTCGTATTTGGTGTAGATTGTGTGGCACATTTTTGCGATAGTTATGTGGTTTAAGCTTCTGGTGTTGTTGGCTTTGGTTGGGCTGCAATGCCTGCTTTATGTGCCTTTCTTTTCAATTTGTAATGTTTATTGACAAGGTTAAATTTCTCTCTCTTTTTTGAGCCTCTCTGGGCTTTATATACAGTAATGGTCTTCGTGATTCAGATATCTTACTCCTATAAAATGTATGTCGTTGTCTCGATACAACTTTTGCGTTGGGAGCTGGAGACATGACGCCGTGAAACATCAACAGATCTCAGTCTGCTATATGCGGTGACACTAAATCATGACATATATGGTACACAGCTTAAATCCCTTTTTGATCCAAGTTCGTGTATACCTTGAGATGTCACCTCAGAGGCAGGGCTGAACGCTATTCATCACCACAGGGTATCACCAGTTCTCCATCGGCATGTTGAGCAATTACTACTTGTTGGTGTTTCAACGAGCTAATGAAATAATTCCATCCTCTATGTGATTATCTAAAGTTTACTTATCCTATTAGAAGACAATCACGAGCTGCTCTGACACAACTTGCATCCCAGATGTGGGCTTAAACATAAGCACATCGTACACGATTACAACAAAACAGCTGTAGGAAATATTTGTCATCCCAAGGCAACGGAGACTCGAGTGTTTCATTACTATGAATATTAATATAACGTATTATATGTACCACAGCCAACCCTCGTAATATAGCAACCGAGTGTCACCGCGGCGCCAGCGCAATTATTTGAGTTATACTTACCCTATGCTTATTTGAACTATCAAAACAGGTCATGAAGGCTCAACATGCAATAAACAATGAGCAACAAACAAACCCAGGTCGAAATTTGCACAACGGGGTCACTACTTTGCTTTGAAGACACCCATTCACCTCTATCGCCTAATTTTCGATCTTCCGCCCGGCACCCCGACCATCAGACCATAGCACACTTTCCTCGTGAAAGCCAACTGCATCACGAACAATTGCGGCTTAATCGTCATCACAAGAACCTCGGATATCATATCGAGCCAAGTCACTTCAATTCCGGTCCCTGAAATTTTTGTGCCTGGATTCATTGACAATATTTCCCCGAAAGTCAATTGAAGCCTTGAATTCCCGATGTCCAGTCACAGTCACACCACAGATTGCCTGAGCCTTTCCGAACTTCTCCGCAACCGCCATCAACCTGCCTGGGGGTCACACCAACTACATAGCGATCACAATTGTTCATTCAATGAAACAAGGCGTATTTCCAAAAAAAAAAAAAAAAAAACCCTTTTTCTTGGTTAGAAACCGTTCATACTGGGAAGAACATTCCCCTCATTGAACCTCGGTTCTTGAGATAAATCAGTCAATTCACGCAGGGGCACACATATGACATACATTGCCCCGGTTATTGACTGTTGAGAACAACCAAGGACAACAACATAGATTTCGAGTCTGACAACCATTCCAAGTCAGCAGCCAAATATGGACGGTGAAGACATGACAAAAACGAAATGATATGTTCTCCCACTCACTCCTTGCTGTTTGGCCATAATCATGGATCCATATCCGCTCCAGTAACCAATTCAGTAAGTTTCCTGCAGGGCATAGCAACGTGATTGCCATGTTCTGCACCCTCTAGCGACTTTCTAGGGGGTTGTGGTTCAACATGTGTAGCTCTGATGTGATAGATGAGATTTCAATCGATGACTGAATCCATGTGGCAAGAACTTCCTTGCGATCTTCTATGCGAACGGCACAGCAATTGCAGGATCTGATACGGTTCCATAACATCACCGCAACTCTGGCAAATACATGCTGATGCGGTGAGCAAAAAAAGATACACATCGTAGTTCACTACGACGTTAGAACTGGATATGGAACCATGCAGTTCATGTTCAACTCCTCCTTACTTTGTCGGTCCTATTTTGCGAGCGGCCATCAGCAAGTACGACGATAGATACAGAGACGATTAGAAGGAACCTCCGGACATGGTAGTTTCGCGATTCTTGCTACAAGAGGTATAGGAGAAGAGATATACGGAGTACTGGCCGCGTGATGGCATAGCCGATTATGACAGGTAACGAATATAACGGAACTTCCATTCTCGAAACACTCCATATAGTAAGATTTTCAGAACTGCGTCGTATCGTCTCCTGGTCTAAGAGAAGGGGAGTTGGAGGATGAAGTTGCATCTCGACAATTCTCCATGGCTGAGAATAGCTGTCAAATTCCAAAACGCGACTGCGATCGGAAGTTGGAACTCGAAGTGGAAGTCATCCCGATCCATAAACGGCAGAACTTGCGAATTGTACGGGACGAGCCGAAGTCCTGGTTGACGACAGGCCCTCTTCGGTTGATCGCTTGACCCCCTGGATCCCGAATGCTTGGGTTGGCAGAACGCTTGCTCTTGTCCCCTGCTATTTCCCGGTCTGTCCGAGATCTGATGCGCAAGGCCTGACTTGTCTACAGTTTGAAGTGATCCAGGGAATGTCATCGGCTGCCACCCTTCAATATCGGCACAGTGAACGTCGAGACAGAATGCCAAGACCAGAATCTTTGATCCATCTCGATGGAGGATGACAACCAGGGCTCTTGGGATCAAGCCTCGAGGACATGCGAATAACGGTACGGGCATATCGAGACTTGGTGAATGTTGCGGAGGCCCTCCACTTGCAAAGCTGCAGAAAGCAGGGGACGAGTGAGCTCAAGGAGCGAAGGCTGGAACTGAAGTTTCGTGGGGAGGACCCTCTTCTTGGTGAGCGCGATGTCACCTCAACACCTGCTCAGACCCTGGTTGGCTCCGCACGACGTCTCCCACAAGCTCCAACCAGAGCCTCCAAGATCGAATCTTGCATGCATATTAATACTCAGCTGAAAATGTTTACTGATCAGACGTCACTATAGGAGATTTGGCATCCCTATCTGCTTTTTGGCGTTTGGCCACGAATTTCAAGTTCTCAACCACCGCAGCCTCGAGCCTGAAAAAAGAAAATACAGGTAAGTTTGCCAACTTGGCACAGACGTATGACCATGAGGAAAGATCGTGCATATGTGATCAAGCCGAGAAGAGGAAACAACGACAGTTCTTGTATGCCATTGTTTTGTTGTTTGTGCCATACAAGTTATACATTAGCGGATTGTCCCTTGCGTCGGGAAGTTGTAGCCATAACCAAGCCAACCCAAGAGCCTCGCATCTTGCATCATTTCGATACAGATTAAGTTGAAGTCCGAAACAAGAGTCAATTGATTTAGGCTATCGGACTCAAACAGGAGGGTGCCGATGGATTTCGGGCACTCCTTTCGGAGGTCCATATGCAAATAGCGACTCATTGGTGCCTTTTATCAGAGCTCTCCTCGTCGGATATCACAAATCATGGTGACACCCGCCCTTGATGGATCTTGGAGGGATCCAGAACTTTGGCAAACGGCGACTTGCTGTTCTGGTTCGTCCGGATATCAAACGAACCGAGGATATGAGTACTCAGAGCCTGGAAGGCAAGACACTTAGACACTGCTGGTGTACAAACTCGATGCTGTGTATCCTGTACCATCAGTAAACCCTTGCCCTGGGGTTTGCTAACAAGCCGCCGCGACATGCAAAAATATTGCTACTGTCGTGAGGCTACAGCTTTGCTTCGTCGTCTTGCTTTTTGACTATTCGCCCTACCGAATATCATGAAGTTTGTCATGGCAAAGTGAGGCTTGAGACCACTTTGCGATATTGTCTTGAACAATTGGCTGAAGCATTCTCGATATCGGGGCGCTGGGAATAACATCGGGATCGGAGGACAGGGCCAGATGTGCAGAAAAGCGGTGCATAAGCCACGATCTCAGAATGCTGGAACCCCAATGTGTCCTCCATTCGCCTGTGGCGTCAGTCAAACTGTCGAAGTCCCTGACCTGGCTGTTCTCGTTCAGGCATTAACACCCCCCTCCCAAGGAGCGCAAGAATGCATCGCTGAAATGTGATAAATGATCAACTTCAGCAGAGTTGAGGTAGGGCAATCTCGCCGGGACGTTAGTTACGAAGAGGGGCTGGCTTGACTGACCGGGTCCCCTCCCCCTAGTTGGAGTTGGGCGTCCTCTAACAGGATTGGAGAGCTGAAGAGAAAAGAGATAAGAAGACAATGCGGTAACGTCATTGGTCTCTGCGACTTCTTAGAGGCGCTTTAACCAGGACTAGGGGCATGAGTTGTTTGAATAGCGATTCGACCAAGACTCTCGTTTGCATGGTGGTGCACAGTATTTCAAGTGCAAGGTTGGGGCTTCTCTGGTTTGTCAGGATATGCTGTGCGTCAGTCAATTCAAAGACATGTTTGGCACTGATTGCCGTTGAATTGATCGATCGATTGATTGATTGATTAATTGATTGCTTGCGTGATGAGCACGTGTAGTAGCTACACCTCACCACCATCACATGTGTTTTCAACTCGGAATTTCTTTTGGCGATTCATCTACAGTGGCTGTAAACTGAAATATCGACTCGTCATTCTTGGTTATGCTTGTTTCTGGTATTGCTTGCGATTCTGTGGCATCCGTAGTGGGTAGTGACCCATGATCGTCGATGTGATCCAATGCGGGGCTTGTCGAGCTGCGTTGCTTGTGTGTTGCTTTGCGTGATGCTGAGCAGGGGAAGAAATGAGATCTTGCAGGAAAGTGATGGGGGCCTGTAGAGAATGATCCATGACATCGATCCTTGGATGGTTCCCCTGGTTCCAAGCCTGTCTGCCAGCTCAGTAACAGTTCAAACTGAGGCTGCCGCGCGACGAGGGTATCCGCAGACCAGGATTGTTCACGACGACCGACTCCTCTCGGTTCGTTAAAGGATACCCTAGATTGTTTAGCAAGGCACTGGATGGAGTCGTCATCCGCTACTGTACCGATACCTTTTCACATACCCTTTGCAACAAAATCAGATATCATCTCTCGTCCACATTATGTGGCGCCCCCTCTGGTGCGCTGCGGCTGACTCGGATTCTCCGCTTCCACGGGGCTCAAGGGGCCAGCCGATGAGAAAAAGAGATGAAGAGATAATGCAGACGCAATTGATGTTCGTTCACACAGGGAAAATGCGTGTTTCGGCAAATGTAACCCATCATATATCGGCACACTTGAATCTTTGTGGTGCGTGATAACCAAAAGGCCGGGCCGCGATGTGCCTGGTGTTGGCTGTTAGTTGTTGCAGGACTAGCTTGGCCGTCTGAGCTTGTCGCGATCGATCTTGCCTCCTTCTCCCGACAGTTTGGTTTGTGGCAGTTTCCTACAGCAAAGCACCGACCTGTTTCTCGTCCTTACCTACACAGAGACAAGAGCGCAGGTGGATCAGTGACTCTTTGCCTCTGCGCGCCGTGCGCCACTGTAGGTACCTTGGTACTCAGTGCTCAGTGCTGAGGCAAGACGTCTCTGGACAACAAGACCCAGCTTCAAGGGATGCATTCCCATAGGCTCTCAGCCAATTCGTATAAGACCCATGCTTGCTGTCAATCAATGTCTGTGTGTCAAAATGTCGCCTAAAAAAGAGTACAAAAAAAAAAAAAAAAAATGAAAATCCCGTCCCGGGCCGGAAGACGCGGGTTTGACTTAGCATTGCGCGCTCGGACTCATAGAATCCGTCCAGCTGGAAATGGATCTGCCGAGCTGCCCTGATTTTGCTTGCTTTTTTATCCCAAACATTCCATTCCATTTTCCAAAGTTCCATGTCTCAAATCTGCAACACGACTTGATCACGCATTACGAACCAGAGCAATACATACTCTCAAGGTTCATGTAGGCGATATCAGAGAGATCCTTTTCAGCGAATGGTAGGGAGCCATATCTCGATGTGCTGTTTGCTAGGGAGGAGTCTCCCCTGAGACAAGAGACACGTTCCGATAACCAAGGCCACGGATCACGATCCGAGTAATAAGGTGAAGAAGCATCTGTTCTTATGATCCAATCGATGGCTCATACTTTTACTGTGCCGCAGGGTAGAGTTTAAGCTGAAAATTGAACATAGTTACTATTGAAAGCTATCCTGGCAGAAAACACTAAAATGACGTTTTAGTTTGGGGGATCTCCGTCACCCATGTGTTTGAGACTGGTGTGCAACACCAACACGCAGCTGGCCCAATCCCAGTGTTATCCCTCTGGATGGCACACGGCACTGTCAGCTAGTTACAGGCTATAGTACAGTATGGCTTTTCTGTTGCAGAAGGCCATGTCCCTGTCTTCATTGCACAGGCAACTTGATGGCCATGCACACGACGAGGCGCAAAACCGTGCGCGCGTGTCACAGTCCAATTGAATTCATCCCACGCTGTGCCGTTTCAATACAGATTCTGTGACATGTACAGTTGGTAATTAGTCTATCCATGCATGCTAAAAGCGTTGACCGACAAATCCAAGCTCATCCTATCTTGTCACCGTATCAATCAACCGAGAAATCATTTCAGCACAGCCAGTATGGCACTTACAATGCTGTTACATTACTCGCAACTTTGTCCAATTCTGATTCATGTCCAAAAAGCAAAAGCACGCGCGGGAACTGCCACCTCGGCCCCAGATTTAGCCGCCCATTTTCCCTAACCAAGGTTCTTCCCGTTGACGCCAAAAAGGCCAATTCGAGCTTCATCTCCTCCAGAGGAAAGTTGCAATTGCCAGATTCAGCCGGCTTCACCGGCGGCGTCATACTGATTGGGGGAAATGCTGGCGAAATCTGACGATCAAACATAGCACGGGGACAGGGCAGGGAAACAATGATCTGCCGGATGAAAAAGAAAAGAGGATCAGATAATGCAGGCCTCTGAAGACATATCGATGCTACGGTTACAACGCGCGCTGGGCAATTCGCAAGCTGAACCTCTTCTAGAAGCCAGCGTTACAACGCGTGTCCTTGAGCAGATAGATACGACGGGTGATTGATTTGCTTCGGCCGAGCATCTCATCTCAAGGTTAATTTCGGTCCCAGTACAGTGGGTCGATGGTCCCCTTACGGTGAGCACGAGCACACCTTCGTATCTGGAGCTGGCGGTGTCCCTACTACGTAGCAGGGGCTAATGGAGGATTCTTCCAGGTCGGTAAGGGGAACGTTTAGCAAATGAGGCGGGCAGTCATCCTGAATAATCCGAGGACAGTATTCAGTAAGTGACGTATCAACTGAGGCTGATATCAGCCACAGCATGGATTGCGACATTGATCAGGGCAGAGACCCTGGCTTAGTGCTGGTAATAAGAAGACAAAGCCTGCTTTCCGGTAAGGCGACGATAGGGGTCATGGAGATCACAATGCAATACCTATGGCGTATGGTGAGTTGGCAGGGAACAAGAGACACCCTTTCGTCAAGGTGTCGCAAATAAGGTTCATAGCCGATTATAGAGCTTTTATTATGACTATCAAATCTACTCCCATCTAGTGAGCACTACTAACACCGGACCAAACGGCAATCAAGCCGGGTCTTCTGGGTGAAACTAGGACGTCAAACTCCCTTGCAGAATCTCTGCCAGATCCTGCGCCGTCGCGACAACACAACCTCAACCACAAACTCCCTTGCTTTATCGCGATCATATTCCTAACCTACATCAGGTTTTCATAGTGAGTGCCATGGTGGGGGTGCTCAGCATTTCTGTTACGGGTCTGCAAGGTACCGCTGCAACCTTGGCCCTTGGAAGGCTGGATAACCAACTCGATGGCCATATCAGCCCAAGCTCTAATCGATCACCTGGGAGCCCGCTCCATCGCCAACCTGACCAATTGCCGCAGGGTTGGTTGCATTGGCGCGGTGCCTATCCTGGAATTTCCCACCGAGGATCTGAGATTCACTAGAAGTGACAGGTCGCAAGAACCCAGCTACTTGGACTGATCCGACCAGGGGCTCCTGTAGGATTATTGCGTAAGTTCTTGCTGTAGAGTTACAGTAGGGCGAAATGGTAAGGCGATATGCATAAAAGTGAGTTGAGTAATGGCGAGAGTGAGGGGATTTGCATGACTGAGCAGCTTGACCAAGACATTGGCTAACTATCCACCAATTCCCTCACCAATTCCCTCAACATCTGGTATCACAGAGAACTCCAATTGCTGTGGCCAGCACGCACTGACGTTGGTGTGCCAAACCAACGGCTGCAACGTCCAGGGTGTTCGACGGCCTTTGCAGCCTTAGTCGATACCCTAATTAATCGAGCTTCCCCTTAGGCTGAGTCCGTGTGGCTCTCCCGTCCCCCCCGCGCTTCCGTTCAGTCTATTAACCACACTAAAACACGCTTCTTATTAGCTCGGGCCAACAATAGCCCAATGGCGGTTCCCTGTATAGGAGTAATTACTCAACATTGTCAGATCTCAAAGACCCTAGGTCTTCATTGACCACAGCCCATGATCGTTGAGAACTCTGTCAAGAACAATACAATTGCTCTCAATATTCACTGACGATCTGGCTACCCACCCATTACATCGTAGCAAGTTTGAAGTTGGTCAGGGCCATGTTGAAGATCGCCATGGCAAGAAGCCAGTTAACCGGGGACCCCTGTTAACAGGACCCGACACCGCGGTGGGATGGAAGCGCACTGACCTCCTTGATTAAAATGCCCATCACTATATATACACCCATCGTGAAAACAACAAACCAGTCAGCGGCAGTCCCCGACAAACGGTAGAAACTAAGACCCTCCCGCCGTCCCGCTGTCAAGCCTCACGCGCAAAGAAGGCTAAGAAGACGCTGTGAGCAAATGATGCACCCTGCCCTTGAACAGAGATGACCACCCAACGGTATTGTGTCAACCAAAACAGTAACACAATCGTAGCGCACTGCGCACCAAGTGCATAAAGCCCCGTGAGGAATAAGCTACCTCTGTTCCGGGAGCAACCGACAGTGGTGATGCCTGTATGGGATAGTGGATAGTGCCTGAGTCCGTATCAAGCTTCCGCCTGTGCTCCGATCTCCCGGGGCGGTCTTCCAGTGCCGAAGGATCGGGTCACGAGAACCCAGAACCGAAAACTTCCCGGGCTCACGCTCACTTGACCACTAACTTCTTCCCAAGCCTTCTCCATCAGTTGCTCATTTTTCAGTGCTGGTTGCTTATGAAACATTTGTCCTATAATTATATCTTGCTGACCCGTGAAGTAACAATGGGAGCAGGGAATAAAGCACGGGGCATCTGCGGGCTGGTTTTTCAACGTTTGCTCTTGAGCAAACATCTTTGGCGCTGGTTCAAGTCCGTGTTGCAGGGCATTACCCTGATCTGTCAACTGCTTTAAGTGACGGCAACAACAAGTGTCGGCTGTAGTCGTTTTCGCATTTTCACCGTGGATGACCGCACTAATCCCTGTTGACAGAAAACTAGAAGGGCCATGTGCGGAAAACGAAGGTGAAAGAAGAGGGAAAAAACAACTCGTAGACAGGGTTCCCAGGACGACACAATCCATCAACTAACATGCTCACATCCTTTGTTGGCTCGCAAAAACTACTGAAGTTATCCCTGGTAGGCTCCGCCGCGTTTCTGGCCTGACTCTTGCTTCTCAGGTACACGCGAGTTCTCTGGGCCCAGCCGCGACGTTGGTGATCCAGATGTGGTGGGGTTTGTCCCTTGTCAAGAATTTGGTCTACTTCCACACCATCATCATCGGGACTAGAATGAAGGAATATCGACAATTCAAACCAGGCCGCTGCTCAGGTTGTTCTCGACCTCTGACGTAAGTTTTTCTCATCTCCGGCTGCGTGCAATTGCGCTTGGCGTGCTTGATGCAATTGATTGATTGAATTGAATCCCAGGGGAGCTGTTGGAAGAGGTGAATAGAAGATCTCGACATAAGCGACTGGACACCACAGAGGTGGTTTCGCAACTTTCCTATTTCCCTGCATGTGCTACGTCCCTGCATTGGGTCAGATAACTGAACATTAGTGCCAGATCTGTCCGACCCCAGCATTGGGGCCTGGAAGGTAGACTTAGGATACTCCCACGAGGTATCAAGAAAAAACACAAGGGTAGATCCGGCATGGCCGAGAAAGACAGGAGTGAGGTGAGATGAAGGCGCTCAGAATATTCTAAACTAGGCTCAGATGAGCGCTCAGAATTTCGAACTTGATAGGTGATGAAAGTTGACGAGAGGCTCCTGTTCATTATGCGCAACAAAGGTAGGTTAACGTGAGGCTCGGTTGCTGGGTAGAGCAAGGGTTCAGGATTGCAAAAATCACATGCAGACTCGTCCTATTTCTCTAAGGGCACTGTAGGTATATTTTCTGTATTCCATCGAGTTTCATGCAAACGGCGGGTGTGGGTGTGCCTGGATCTTGGCAGCAAGGGTCCTTTAAGGGGCGTGATCCCTCCAGGAAACGTCGGGATTTGATTGACACCATTCTATTGGTCGCTGGTGTGTTCTCAGCCCAAAGCTGTATGTATCGATGATGAAGCTCTCCCCGGGATTGACGAACGGGCAGTAGATGGGACGGAAACACTTCAATCTGTGTACTGAGTCGCCTGTCCCTGACACGTTATGGATACCCGTGTTCTGGACTGACCTAGCTTGTGTTGAAGGTCAAGTCATCATCTGGAATAAATTTCAAAATTCCTCTTCGTCAGTCCTGGATTGTCAGGGCTGAATCATCCTCAGCTGCACTTTCGCTACTGCAGGAACAAACAACCGCTTTGGTGACGAAGATGAGGAGCTCCCATAATACAACCTGATCGAATATTCACTGTCTTCACCACAAAACTTCTCGCGTCCCACAATCCAGCAGATTGGGATAGCAGCGGGGATTCATTGAGATAGTAGCTGAGCTTCATAAACCATAATCTTCGTGGCTTCGCCAAACTGCATGAGGATTGACGCCACTGGAACCAACCATATAAAACCGTTTAAGGAACCCGAAAACAGTCCTCCAGTTCCAGAGGAGGCCAGATGGCGATCGAATGATTTGTCCACTGTCACGATAACGGGGATAAGACGGCGCGTGTGAAGTTGGGAATAAGAAACTCGCTTTGAGCTAGGCTTGTCGGCCGCCAGTCTCTAGGACGGTCCCAGCCTTGTATTGCCGGCTCCATTGTCCACAGAACTACCCTGAGCTTTGGGCCCATAGAGACCCCGGGCATGGGAGATCCCCTGTCTACCACCCAATGTCTTCTGTTTTTGTTGCCCTGCCTGCCTTGTGTTCAATTCAGCACTGACCCAGTTGTTTAGCGAGAATGAGAGATTCAAAGATATCTTGTAGTGCCGAGAGCCTACCATTGCTGACCGGCTTTTGATCCAAAAACTAAAATAAAATAAATCATCGTTTTCAAGCTCAAGAGACTGAGACGATGTGCCGGGTTGGCATCATATGAAACAGCCAATCAGCAAAGTGAATCCCCGATGTTTCCAGTGTCCTGGGAGCTTATGACACCCATATCGGCCAGGGCCATTTGCACCCAATAACGAGCTCCAATAAGCATGAACCAGGGTAATGCGGCTTGTCGCCGCACAGCCGCGCTCTTGTTCGAGCAAACATCTAGTGTTAGAATCTTCGAGGGCTGAGGGTTATGGTAAGAAGGCAAGAACTTGGAGACATTGCAAGGACCAGGTGCCGAGGTATTGCCAGCGAATATAGGTCTCAACTTGCGAGTTAAAGCTGGACAGTAATAAGTATAGTGCAACTGAGGCAATATCGGTGGTAGCGATGTGATACGTCAATCAACAATAACAGCTTGGTTAAGAGATTCGCGGCAGTTAAAGATGAAAGGCGTCTAAGCAACGCAGTCTCTTCGCCCCTGTTGTGTCGTTACTGTTCCCGACTCTTCTCGTAAAACATCCTTGCTTGAACCCTGGTTGGTTTCAAGGGCTCTACTACAACTCCCAAGCTTCCCCAGATATGGCAATGGCACCCCTCATCGTATCTCCTATCCTCTATTCCTTCATTGACCGTCCACTTGAAGTTTCTTGTTAGCCACACGAGCGTATTGTTTCATGTGGCCGGGCAGTTTAAGAATACCGCCAGGAGTCCATAACTGGAGTTCAAGTCATGTGTCGGGCCAAGTTAAAGGGAGCGTAGATCGACAACGTGTCTGTTCCAGCTCTGCCGATGGCCCGTATCAAAAGTGGTAACTCATATCGAGTTGACCTTCATCAAGGTTGCAAGGCCGCATGACGAAGCATTGCACATGATCCAGTGCTCAACCCCACCCATGACAAGCAGGACGATTTGTGATATTTGAGCTTGCCAACTTATCTTGTCATGAAAGTAATTCTCGCTGGGTTGTTGTGGATGTAATAACCCCCACGAAAACCTGACGCACCGTGCCTCTCTAAGTGTACTACGTAGTAGAGCGCTGGGATTCAGGCGTCCATATTGGGCAACCATGAGCATGGGATGATACAATTATGCGCTACTCTTTCCCCTTCTACTGTTGCTTTGCGAGATTCTACAGCCCTTCTGGAGGCTGGAGGCTGGAGGCAATGAAATCGAGATGTTGATGCAGCGAGATCCAAGTCCGCCAATGGTCCACTCAGGAGTGATAGTGAAATGATCTATCATCTTTTCTGCTGTGACCTCTGAAGTGGGTGGCTTTATATGAAAATAGATCTTAGTCACACCCCCTCTCGGCATGGGCCTTGCAAGGACAACAGGGGTGTCGACTTAGATGTTAGTGTGTTTTCTCATCGGCCGAGAAAACAACACCGTTCCGTTAATGGCATCCATCATGAGCTAATATGGATGGTCATCCGTAACCGCCATCTATGTGTCCCGTGATTTTGCGACAATGCCAGAAGGCTGAGACGCTATGACCGGGATCAATAGGATCTCGTATGTCTTGTTGAATATTGTTTCGCGCCTTTGGATTTTGCTGTCTGCTTCTACTATTGGGCAAAGCTCAAGAAAATAAAGTTGATGGCTATAAGAGCACAGCATGTGGCTTGCAAAACATTATGTGTGCATAAGGTGGTGCAGAATAAACAGTTCTCATCCTGTTCGCCAATTATCGTAGTGATCACAAGCACCACCGTGGGAAGTCAATATCCAAGTATTTGTGTTCGATCCAAGGTGTTGTGCAATGGCGGAGCCTATTTGTTGTGCAGGGTCCCCATCCATGTTGAGAGTTACTGTGTGTGAATCCAGCCAGGTGCCGCAATGACATTTCGAAAGTGTCAGTGCGAATCGTGCCTGACCAAACACCCTCCCGCCTTGCGAACGCGCTCGGAAAAGCCCTGCAATTTGCAATTAAGGTACTACTTAACACGGGCGGAGAACTGGCGGGCAGCATCGTGTGCTATCGCCGTGCTCTCTCGATTGGCCCGCATCTCAGTGGGCGAGAAACGGCGTTCCGCGGTTGCCATTGAACTGAAGAAAGAATCATTATCCCAGCTTGTGCGCTGATCACCATCGCAAATATCCTGGTCGCATGGCCTTCCAGCTGCAGACGAGCAACCGGTCATGTCCAAAACCACAGGAGTCAAGCAGACATGGTCAGGACACATCTCAATCCTGGTAAGTCCGAGAGAAGCATTCGCACAACTACCTGTTGGGTGAGATAAGTCTATGCTTAGGCGTTGAACGAGCCAATCAATCATTCATAACCTGCGCTGTGCTGCGTCGGATCCATGTGTAAGCAGCGTGCGAGTTTGTATAGTGTCGGATATTGCCCGGGTATGATTTAGGAGAATAACTGCCGCACGTACAGTCGCCGGGCGGCTCTATGCTTGGATGGATAAATAGCGATCAATTTTGGAATTTGATAAGGCTCTACATCAGACATTTCAGCCTTATCTTGATCAACGAAGAACGGGTCAGTTTTCTGCCTGCCTTCATTTTCGTATTTTCTTGTGTTTAAAAACAAAACAGGGTTTGATTCATTTGAGCATTAGCAGCGGCTGTCTCGGGATCTACTATCAAGTAACTAGGGGCTCTGTTTGATTGCTGGCGCCTGCCCTGGCTTGGGTTAGAGAGGAAGCACCGCAGAGAGGCGCTAAAGCCGATCAAGGCTTCTTTGAACTGATCTGTGATGCTCGATACTCCTTTCTACGGAAAACCTACTCACAAATCGGAGTGCAAGAGCCACGATACCACCGACTACAAAGAAAGGAAGACGGGAAGGAAGTAATAGGCCATATACATATCTACCTAAGCCATGCCCTAGGGTAGAAAAAGAGACAACAACACCGTTTCCAACGGAGCGCTGATCTTGCCAACAAGCCCCATAACTCAAGAACTCATCTCCACGACAAACTATCGCGTCTTTTCTCGACCCAATTGTCTTACAACGGCTGCTCTAGCTTCCGGTCTCTCAAGTCCTACTGTTAGTGCTGCGGAGCCAACGCTCGCTACCAACGTTTAACCGTTGTGTTCGCATCTGTCTCCAAGAACAAACTGCGTCAACTAATCCAGCGCCACTACTACACATGCTCGATGGTCGCAAAGGGGCAAGTGACCGTCGTGATTTTGCCCTCTTTCCAAAGCATCAAAGACAACGCCCCATGACGAAGATGGGGAGTCGACTCCATGACGATCCACCATCACAGAGTGCGACGTATGTACTGGTATACGCAAGGGACTCAATGTTCGCTAGCTTTGCCAAAACCAGCCGCAGCGAGACGTGCTGAGGTGTCTTCCCTGCCCGGAACAACTCCGCATAGCACAAGAATGCATACCTCACCTGACTGGAGCTTCTTGGGTACAGTACAAAGCGAAACGGTCGAGAGATTGCAAAACGGTCCCGAGCAAAGCCTCAATTTACCGCCTGACAATGGATAGCAGGATTATTGGGCCCGCACAACCAAACCAAACCAGCAGGCCCTGTTCATAGCGGAAGCCGCCGTCATATTGTACACCTGGAAGAAGAACAGACCTTGAAGACACGGAGCCGTAGTGCGGATCCTATATCTTAACTTGCAGTGGAGGTAAATCCCGAGTTATAAAAGTTTACTGTATGCTGAGATTAGCGACTGGGCGACTCTGTTCACATCAGCCCTAAGCCAGCGTGTAACAAGTTGAGTTTTCATGTATCTGCCAGCAACATCTGCCTGATGGATTAAATAGCAACTCACAACTTCAGTCGACAACTTGTCTGTTACAACCAACAACAAAAGCGCTCATCGTTGATAACTACGTCTGCCGACACCAGCAACCGGCTCTAATAGCCGGGTATTGTGCTGAACCTCAAACCCAACACCGGTCGCGTCCGGCTGGGCAAGGCCTTGTTGGAGAGGATGAAAAATTCGAGATTATGTCCTAGGTTCAAGGATAGCCCTTGGAGCTTTTCAGCCATGGCTGTCCCTGGATGCACACCTTCTACGCCCTCCACCCTTGTCCCAGCTCCAAGCCTCCCCCCAGCAGCGGCGTCTTTTTTAGCGTCAAAGGACCCTTGTCAAGATCCCGCATCCCAATGCCACACCCACGTCTTTAACTTTACTTCAAGATGAAAATGAAGGCATCGTCCTTCAGGCGTTCACGAAGGTCAAACTGAGGAACCGTATCTCTAGGGACAATTTAGAGCTAGAACAGTAACAAATCTGACTCTACCTTGAGCCAGATCGTTAGAGGAGAACATGACGCCAACAGCATCGATCCTTATTTCACCTCTGTGAGCCTAGCGGCCGCCCAAATCGTTTGGATCAAGTGGGATCGTTTTAGCATGGAGAAAACAGAGAGATCAACTCAGCTCTCTCAAGGAAATTTCTGGGGGTTAAGATTCCCTTGCTGATGTTCAC
Organism: Fusarium austroafricanum; assembly: GCA_012932025.1. Classification (NCBI taxonomy): domain Eukaryota; kingdom Fungi; phylum Ascomycota; class Sordariomycetes; order Hypocreales; family Nectriaceae; genus Fusarium; species Fusarium austroafricanum. The sequence goes on from JAADJG010000178.1 coordinate 89,547, forward strand.
TCCCAATGTCTCAACTACTCAATATCAAAATGATAGAGACAGCCGCTTGGTATCCCAACCTAGACAAAGAAGCTAGACATGGGTCAGCCTTCGTCCATCACCCAAGGCCAAGCCCTCTTCTCTCACACCCCAGCTTGATCATCTTTTGTGACCCAGAAACCCCATCTCGAGTCTGAGTTTGCGGCGCCCTGACTAGATCGACCTCCCATCTCACCCCCAGGTCCATGCTTGGTACCTACGAGTGGGGAAGGGTTTGAAGCTTGCAGTCTACGCTGCAGGCCAGCATAATGACGAGACCTGGGTCACTTTCTCTTACAATTCCAGGGCCTGGTCATAGAGTGTACCAGACCTTGGAGACCCGCCTTAGAGAGGATCTCCGACCTTTACCGTTCGATTGGCTCCAAGAGATTTGACCCTTGTCGCACATCAACTTATCTTCCCAAGCCATAGATATATACTTGGGTCTTTCCTCTTGATTTCTCAACCGTCCAGTCAAGTCTGTCTCGCTAAGAACTTATACTCTCAACTTGAAAGAACCTTCATACCAGAATCATTCTCACTCTTATACATATTTCACCTCGGTCTTTCTACCCGAATTCAAGTTACTCTTCCCTCTGTTATATCGAGACACACTCTGTTTCTGAACTTTCCTATCCATCTACAACATCATCAAGTCTTTCCCGACTTTCTCCTTGGATACCAACTCAACCAACAGAAACTGTCGGTCTTGCTTTGAGGGCAAGACTGACTTGTGTTCGCAAATGGCTCTTACAACTCAATCATCAGGTGCCCCCAACTGGGGACGCTGGCCGCAACAACTTCCAGGCGACTATGCCATGATGGAATCTCCGCACATGGTTACCTTTGACTCTCGAACCAACACTACTGGTTCTCTTCAACGACCTGTCATGGCACCTTACATGGTTCAAGCACCATACAGTTCCGGTCCAGTGAACACTCTTGCAGGACCTCACTATCAGGTTCACAACCCTTACCAGTTCGGCGGATATCAAGGCCCTCCTACGCCTCCACATCACTCTACACCTTTCAAAATGGAACACAATGACCGCCGCTCCTTGGGACATGACAACGGCCACGGCCGAGTTCCCTCCTATCCTCGGGAGACAAAATACGTATATGCCGAACAAGCACCCTCTCCCGCACGCAGCGATTCGCAAGCCTCGACTGTCAGATCCACCGGCACCAACCCAACCCTTGGCTCAAAGACCATCACCTCCAACGAAACCCTCAACCCCAATGATCATATCAACTTCGAGACCGAAGTGGACGAGTTGATGAAGGCTATTCAGCGCAAGGCAGACATGCAAGTTGACGCTGTACAACAGCCACTCACCCCTGGAATGTCTCCTGTTTCCGATGCAAGCTTGGAAAGTCAAGGAACGCCGGTTCCTATGGACACTAAGACAGCTCGAAAGCGATATCGCTGTGATGGCCCCAACTGCCAAAAGAGCTTCACCCAGAAGACTCACCTCGACATTCATCGCAGGACACACACTGGCATCAAGCCATACGTGAGTGGAAACTATCTGTGATTAAGAACTTACAACTAACATGTGTAGGTCTGCGATTTCCCTGGCTGCGACCTGACCTTCTCTCAACTTGGTAACTTGAAAACTCACAGGCGCCGTCACACAGGCGAGCGCCCGTTTTCTTGTGACAAGTGTGATCGCCACTTTGCTCAGCGTGGTAACCTTCGTGCCCACCTGCAAACTCACCAAGGCCTTAAGCCCTTCATTTGCATTCTGGACGATTGTAACAAGACATTCTCACAACTAGGCAACATGAAGGTATGCTTTGATGACCCCTTGATATATATTTTGTACTAAAGAAACCACAGACACACCAGAACAACTTTCATAAAAAGACGCTCAAGACGCTCACAATGAGATTTGCCCAGATCATCAGTTCTGGCGAAGATGTCCCTGAAGCCGATCGCGAGCTTTTCGAATACTTTGCCACACACTACAAGAACAGCAACAAGGGAATAAAGGGCCGAGGGAAAGCCCGCACGGTGGCTGAGTGTAAACCTAAGGCATCTCAATCCCCTCCTGCCAACACGATGACAAGCATCCCTCAGTACCCTCTTCCCCAGATAGCCTCGACCCCACAGGCACCATCAACACCTCACGGACTCCCTATGTCAGGCAGTCTTGCATCTTATAGCATGAGCCGAGGCCAAACCCATACCATCAACCACATGCCTCGCGAGTCCCACGCCGGTGGCTACGCGGTGTATGACATGCAGGGTCAACATCACATCCAGCCACCGAACCATAACGGTATGATGTATGAGACCGGCAACGCACGTGAGATGTCCTACAACGAACGCATGTACTGAGAGCGTGCCGTAATGTGAAACGGAATAAATCCAACTTGGATATGATTCAACAGCACTACGCATATCATTTTACGAAAATTACAACAGTACTACCATACGGGAGGCAAACCAGCAGTCCATTTTTGAATAAGAAGATTCACAACAGCGGGGGTTAAAGGAGTTGAAAAAAAAAAAAAGGGCCTCAGACCCAATGACAAAGCGGTTGAATTTCTTTGGGTGGTTGTCTGAACACATTGATGCAGGGGTATCGCCCTCACATTTCCCTCTCTGTTGTTTTGATACCAATCATTTCAAGCTTGGCACATATTTCTCCGACTTGTACAAAAGGAGAACTCTACTTGTTATTATAGTAATCGGCGATATTTGTAAGAGGATGCAAGGGAACGGGCGGCTTGGTTCATGATTTTATGGTGGCATAGGAAAAGCGGTTTCATCCGCCAGAGAGGTTTTGTCTTTGTTTCTATTCCCCTTTGTTTTTGTATTATTCATATGATTGTCGAGGCAAGTGTACGCACTGGCCCTTTTGTATTACGGAATTGCGAGGATGCATTATTGGTTATGAAACCATCTTACCTGGGTTCGTGCACTGGACTTGGAGTTATTAGACTCAAAATTGGATGGCAGCATCTAAGATGACGAAGAAAAGGTTGAGAGTAGCCACAGGGGG